>VYZM01005191.1:664058-698526 GCA_013398915.1 Dromas ardeola
TCCCCGGGCTGCTCTCCGGGCTGCACGCCGGCTTGCGGATGAGTGTTGTTATTATTTTCAATCCTAATTTTTCCTGGTCACGTTTTGTCTGTCAGCGAGTGCGTGTGTGTCAGTTTTGTGCACCATTAAATCAATAGGAGAGCGAGTGGATTAAAGTATTCTGCTGGCAGGGAGGTGGGGTCATCAAACAAATAAAAGACTTGCTCAGGCTGAAAAATGTCGGCGTGATTACTTCTGACGTATCACACAAAAGTTTGGAAGGTCTTAAAATGGATTGAAGTAATTAAAAATGTACTTCCGTTGCCCTAACTTTAGATTCTCAATACCGAAACTTCTGAAAATTTGACTTAAGTCTTCTGAAGCACATGAAAACTTCATGGGATCATGAGGTAGCTCTGTCTTCTTTCTGCAGAGCACATTTGGGGCACAAGGGAAGCCCTAACCCATCATTCAGACCATCCAGGCCCTGTGGAGGAACGCACAGCCCCACTGGGCAGGCTGCAGGCGGCTTTTGAACAGCACTTGAATATTACAATGCATCTAATTTAGTTGCTTAGTGTTATTATTCCTCATGGGGGAAGTTGAACTTAAATGGGATGAAGTATATTCTTTGCAAAAGACAGAGGTGTGGAGAAGCACCAGGGTTCAAGCACGCACTAAGTTATTAGAAACATCATGTGCCTGCTGGGTGTAGTAAATTTACAATACAACCTGGAGGCAAGAAGTAGGAAGAATAGGATTTTTTGACAAAACCATACAGAAACTGGCTCTTCTTGTTTTCCGTTTATCACATGTATAATGACACATAAAGTATGAGTGGTAAAGCTCCTGTAAGAATGTGTACTACTGGTGCACAAGTAAAGTGCTATGGATGGATGCAATAAAAAAAAATAAAATGCAGTAGTAGAATGGTCTTTTCTATGAAGTGCGTAAGTTTTGTACTGGTAGATTTTTATAGGAGAAGAACGGTGAAATTACTAATGTGATTAGGTTCTAATAAATAATAAGGGTAAAACTGAGTAAGCATACCAGTTTAAAATTTCTTTCTGATGGGTTTTTTTGTTTTGAACTGCTTGCAAATGATATGTATACACCCAAACGCTGTAAAAGAAGCACTTTTTTCCCCCCTGTGTATTTGAGGGGGAAGGATGTTAAAGTGGAAAGAGCAAAAATCACGTTTGTCACTTGCTTAATATGTCTTGGGAGCAACCCTTAATGACAAGATGCAATTGACTGCATTGCTTTCCTTTGTTACAGGGCCTGCGGTTTGAGGTGGTTCCATCCTGGTTTAAGGAGACACTTGAAAAGTCGTCTTTTGCAGCCCCTTACGAGTATGCCATGGAAACAGCAAAACAGAAAGCTCTTGAAGTAGCAAACAGAATGCATTTAGTAAGTTACCAGGTGTTTTTGGCAATGGGATTTTTGTCTTTAAGTGGTGGGTGTTACTGTGACTTAATTTGCACATCTTAGGTGGTCTCTGAGTGCATTTTCCCCACTAAAGGGAAATGGCAGTTTTCTCTCACTTGTGAGAGAGAGCTTCCTGAAATTAACTCACCTCATCAAAAGAAGACCTCATGCCTGCAGTTTGGGCTTTCCACAGACAGAAGTTGGCTTGCATCTCTTGTCAGCAGCTCACCTACTCTCGCTTGGGATATGTACTTGGTAGTTCCTTCCAGCAGCCAGGTGTGTGGCTGGATCTTATCCTAACACAGGATCATGCCTCTTCACTCCAGGTGTTTGTTGACTGTGGAGGCAGACGCTACACAAAAACACACCAATGTGCATCCAGTGCTCTGCTGTAGCTTTCCTTGAACAGTAGTTCAACTGAACTGTTGTGACAAGAAAATACTCAGAATTTTTGAGTGTAGAGGTGCTGGAGAAAAAGAAGACTGATTCTGTTTTAAAGCATTCTGGACAAAGAAACAGGCAATTTCATTTTAAGAAGGGAGAAGCTGTTATAGTTTGTGATTCTGTAGTCAAGGCATCTGTTTTGTATCCTAAATATTATCAGAACCAGTGATACAACTTAACACATTAGTGGCATATCTCACTTCTGCCCTTGGCTATGATCACTGTGTTTGAGCACATAAGGCTGTTCTCTACCAGCACCTATTTTGAAGTCTAGCTGATTAGGTCCTACAAAATGTACCCTAATAATTTCTTAATAATGCAGCTCTGAAAGAGAGGAGTATGTTTGTTGAACCTATACTGGTGGCAGAAAAGGAGTGTTGAACGCTTTAAACTAACAGTGCTGCCAGATGTCACCATTCTTCAAAGCAAATATTGCATGATCTCCAATGTAAATTGTTATCGAGGTTTCTGTCAACTTCTTTTCAGAGAATGGTACGGCGTTAGGAGAGTGGATTTTAAACTCAGCCTCAATAATGGACTTACATTGGGCTTTCATTGCAAAACACTATGCTGGTCATAATGCTAGTTCAGTGGATTTCAAAATGATTCTTCGTACAGGAGTTACTGATGAACAAATGCATCCAGGAAAGAACTATCTGCCTTCTCAAAAGTCAACCTGGTCTTCAAGGTGGCAGATAGAATTCCTTTAAAGGAAGCGCCCAGTGTATGGAAGCTAGGGAGTAGAGCACTCTAGAATCATTTTTCCAAGCCAAGTTTTGCTGAAAAAAAGCGCTTTCCTTAGCCACACTTTGCTTACCTCTCTGAAAAGGGAACACATACAGTCGATTTTGGGGAACCGAGAGGTACGGGTACATAAAGATTCCTTGTAGCCTTTTCTTGGCTTTAAACTGTAATCTGTCTTGACAGCTGAGTTTTGATTTACTTGCATGTTATGAGGTACATAGTTATTACTTAACACAGCAAGACAGGAAACTTGTCTGTAACTGTGGTTATTGTATTAAAAAGTTTGTAGGGAGGTGATTCTCCTATGGAAAGGCTGTTGATGTGCTTTAAATAGTAGAACTAATTCCAGACATCGTTAAGAAAATTCCTGTATGAAGGCCAGAATTGTGACCTGAGAATGGTCTGCTCAGACCTGCTGTTTTCCTTGCTTTTGTGGAGATAAAAATGATTACTATGATGTAAACAGTGCAAAAGGAGAAACAGTGTCTTGTTTTCAGGCCAGTGTAGAGCCCTACCTGTAAACCAGCAAACTCACGTTCTCTTACCTGAAGTTTTAAAAAGTTTAGTTCTTTCTACCTCTTTTGAGAAATACCTTCTTTCTTTATGCCTTTGCAGAAACATCTGAGAACACCTGATGTTGTCATAGGAGCAGACACTATCGTGGTAAGAAGTCTTCTGTGGTTTAGCATTGTTTTAATTTATGACAAGTGAACAAAATACTTGTATCTTTAGGTTTAAAATTTGAAAGCTGGCTTCACTGAGAGGTTATACCTGCAATATGATGCATCTTTTGGGTTTTGTGGGTGTGTTTTGTTTTGTTTTGTTTTTCCCCAACAAGGCAATTTTTGGTATCTTGAGTGCTAAAAGCCTTGCTGCTCTTTTTGCGGAGACACTAGTATTGGGTAAGTATTGCCTTGGATCCTCTAGTATGTAATGGAAATGCTTTTCTCAGGCAACTGCTAACTGTCAAGTCCAGATCATGTGAACTGTTCGATGTTGTGCCTTGTAGCGGGCATCACTTTATACCTGTCATCTCCACAGAGACAGTGAACGGTTAAGGACAAAAGAGGTTGAATTACCTTTTTATTTGAGAGCTGCAGCCGCACAAGCCTAGAGTGTTGCACTCATGTGCTTGACACTAAATTACCTCTTCTACCGAAGTATCTGTGCTTCTTGCTCTACTCGGTAGACTCGTGTTTGAAGCCCTGTCTGAAATTGTTGTTTAAACAACATCTGACCTTGGTTTCTGACAAGAAAAAGCACTCTGTCTTTCTGTTTTAGACTGTGGATGAGGAGATCCTGGAGAAACCCGTCGATAAGCAAGATGCGTATAGGATGCTGTCAAGGTCTGTAATTTTAAGTAAGATTCCAAATATGTACATTAAGCTGTTTTAAAAGGAGCTGTACGGATGCCTTAGATGTGTATGAAGAACTCGGTGGGCACAAATTTTTCAATCATTTTTAGATAGTGTAAGCCCGTTCTGCCACTGGAAGAGTTAGACTTGTTTTTGTGGTGCCCGCAGCTGCATGCTCTTGCCCCTTCACCTTAGGAAGCTGATCAGGGACATGATGAACTATTTTGTTTTCACTTGGATTAGTTTTCAGAATCACTTATCGGGAAACTGTATGTATGCTTCAGCTGGTACAGGAAGGGGAGCTATGGAGAGAAATCATGACGGGAAAGAGGACAGAATCATCATAGAAGTGGTTTGAGGCTTGACATTTAATGGAAAAATACTCCATGTACAAGAAAGTACATGGTGATATGTGCTCATGGACAATTGCTTTAAATTCTGTAGTTTAACTGAGGAAGAAAAATCTGCTTCCATCAGTTTTCTTCATGGATGTTGGGCTGGCGTTTTTTGAGACTTCTGCTTTTTTCCTAAAGGATACTTTTCCCTGCAAGCTTAATGTTATGTTGTAGCACTCTGGATTTTTTTTAAGAAACACCAACTAAATAACTGTAGTCACCTCCTTTCTGAGGGATGAGATGTGATGAATCCACTGGTCACGCTTCTGTTTTGTGGGGGGGAATACAGAAAAGGTGCACTGCTTGTTTCACCACTTTGCGTCCCCTGAAGAAAATACAAGTGGCTTGGTAGTTTATGGAGGTATGTTCTGTAAGTCTGTTTCAGATTTATTTTTTTTTTCATTGATTACTTATGCTGAATTTTTGATTCTTTGTGGCATGTTACTAACTTAAAAGTAGTAAAAAAAAAAAAGTGACAGCAGCATATGTTATTAGTAGGAGATTCCCAAAGGAGTCTGTCTGGCAAGAGATTTCTCACAACTGTTTTTGCTTGAAATCATGCAATGTTTGTTTAGTTCAAAAATCATTTCTTTGTGCTTTTGTAGTTTTTTGTTTGGTTGGTTTTTTTACAGAGCTTAGTCTGTTTCTAAGACATGCAAATATTTTGGGTTTGGTGTGTGGTTTGTTTTTTTTTTTTTAAGTTTGGTAGGTCAATCTCTTAATCATGGATATGAAACGCACTTAAAATTTAGGTTTTTATAGCTCCTCTTAATTTTGTTCTATATGAACAGGAGAGAATGCTGGCAAGGTATATATTTGCATATATCCAAGGTATCGGATTAAAATTTACACATAATTAATTTAAAAACGAATCAGTAGTGAGATCTTAAGTGGGATAGTAAGAGCGTGAGATACTTCTGATCACATCAAATTATAGCCGGGCTAATCTCTAGGAGACTATTCCTTAATTAGCGTTTTCAAAGATTCAAGTTCTCATGCTATTTATTATACTTCCATTGCTTACACATTAGATTAATCAATTTAAAGCCCTCAAAATTAATCGGCCACACTGTGGCGCTCTGGAGCCACTAGAGGAGCGAGCACATGGGTCTGGGGCAGGAGTGCTGGTAGGCTCTCCTCCTCTGCGCCCTCTGTGTCTGTTACTCCGGCTTGCCATGGCATCCCTGGGGACCACTCTGCATGACATGAGTGCATCAGCTGCAGTTGCCTATCACTTGTTTAGTCTAAGTTGCATCACCTAGCTATTTATTTCCAGCTATATGCCTGTAATAGCAATCTTTATGCCGATTGGCTTTTTCTTACGCATTTGAAATAGTCACTTTTCCCTGACGTACAGTAAATAAGCTAATACCATGGACTACTTTTCCAAATTGTGGACATCAGTACAAGTGAGATATTGGAGACTTGAAATGACTGAATCTTTTGATACTATTTTTTGTTTCGCCAATGTCTTGTCACCTATATTGAAATAAAAAAATAAAATACAATTTATTTATTCAGGATACATGTCAGAGCCATCAAGTGATGTATTAATATAATGGTCTGTTTCTCAGGCTGTAGTAACATCAGATGTAGAACACTTTTGCACAGGACAGATTTCTTAAAACTGTTGCTTAATGCATTTTTTTTCCCCTGACAGGTTGAGTGGCAAAGAGCACAGTGTGTTCACAGGAGTGGCTATTATACATTGTCACAGTAAAGGTACATATGCCATTTTATTAGAACTCAGTATTTTCGTTAAAACTCAGTGTTTTCATTAAAAATTATTCTCATAAGGATGTACAAGTGAAAAAACAGGATGGTAATTTTTTACCTACGGTCTGAATTGGCTTCGGACTCAAGACGAAAATTACCTTACCAATATATAAATTAAAAACTCCCCACAAAAGCCAGCCTTCTTACTGTATTCAGTTTCACACAGGAAGGAAGATGACAATATACAATAGGCTTTAGAAATACTTTCTCTGAAAGCTATGAGACTAATTAAAAGACCAGTGTAAATTGTGTGAATATTCTAAATGAAATTAAAGTAAGGCAGTGCGAACTGGGACTGAGCAGAATCTGATCCATATTAACTTTATTCCTGTGTTCTGTTTACACTAGCTGATGAATACAGGTGGTTGCTGGATCTGTAGTTACTTCTTTTTTCAGTAGATAAGGGAAGCTTTAGAGCCCATTTTTAGGGGATGAGTAAGGTAATGGCTTAATGCCTCAGACTGTTAATGAACTGTAGGGAGCAATACATCAGTGTTCTTTATCAGATAATTTATATAGTAAGCACGTGGTTTTCATGAGAACTATACCATTAATATAATTTGAGGAATGTGGTTCAAGGGACTTCCTCTCATAACTCTGCCAAGATTCTTTTAGTGGAACTTTTGCAAGAATAATTTATCTGAAATTTCACTGAACGTAGTCTTTCTGTAGACAAATTATTTACAGCTTTTAATCTTTACTGGAATGATTGTTCTTAACTCTTGTAACAGAAATCAAGTCAGTGATCCAGTACCCTTACTAATATGCTAGTATAGTCGAAAGAGAGCTGCAGCAAAAGAAAGAAAATGTGTTATCAAGGGGTTCCTGTGAGCAATCCAGCGAGAATAATAATGCCTTTCATTGTTTACTCTAGGAAGAAAGTAAAAGTGTACACAACTGCAGTACTGATGCTATGACAGCACGTCTCATTTGAAGTTTACAAATTTAAGCCATGTTATATTCAGATGACTAAAAATACCATAAGTCTGCGTATTCCCCAAGTGATGTAATCAATGAAAGTTTTCTAGAATACATTTTTAGCGTTAGTTCATAGTTACAGTGCTGCTGTTAAGTACCACATATATGTTACAAATGGAATTTTCATCTTGAACTGATTTGTTTTTTATCAATACTGAGAGATGTAGTAATCTGTCTTCATATGCAACAATGGCTTTATTTCATCTGGGTCATTAGATGTTTTTTCAACACGAAGACCATTAGTAGTTGGTTAGTATTCTTCTCTTGGTCTGTACTGTGCATCTTTCTTACTCCTTCTCAAGAATTTCCACTGCGATCAAACCAGCGGTAGCAGAAGACGCTTACCTTGATTTTTTTTATAGGAAAGATTAAAGAGAACTAATAATCTGTAATGTGCACACTCATTTGTGCAAGGCTGTTTCCTTTTGAACATGTTTTGGAAAAGCCTCCATCTGCAGTGATGCCAGATTCACTGTGTACCACATGCAACAGGGTCTACACCCAGGTGTGCAGTACTTGATTGCACCTCTGTCTTTCAACCATGTCTAGATACAGAAGTCTGAAATAATCTTGTTATTTCTTGAGAGGTGATATGAAAATAACACTGATGGTTACTGATGGGACTGCTGGCTGCCTGAGTCTGCAGAACAGATGCAGCTGCATGTTCATGTTCAAGCATTTGTAACAGCTACATGTTTAACTATGGGGTGGCATTAAGAGTTCTTTGACAACAGTCATAAAATTAGAAGGGTGTTTGTAGCTCTTTTTGTACTCGGCATTAGATGTGTATGCTAGCAGTCCATAAATAGCTCTGCATAAGCATTGTTAATTTAACATTGCATCCCACACAGGGAGGGCAACCTGTTAGCCCCGAGACAGGACTGAAGAGGTTGAGAATGCAAGCTTTTACTTTTTGGGGGAAGTTGAGTCCACTGTGCCTAAAGAGCATTATTAGTCATTTCATATGTCTGTGTAGTATCTTTAATTTTTCCCAAGCAAAAACATCAAATGAGTACAAACTGAAATAAAACTGAGATGTTATGCTCACTAAACTACAGTTTCTGTTTCTAATAAGACCTCTTCCTTTCTGTAGATAATCAGCTAGAGACAGAAGTCACTGATTTCTATGAAGAGACTAAAGTAAAATTTTCTGACCTGTCTGAAGAGCTGTTATGGGAGTATATTCATAGTGGGGAGCCAATGTAAGTAACGCCCTGAAGTTACCACACAGTACTTGAGAATAGGCCTTAGGGTATGCTATTAGCCACCAGCATAAAACATTTTGTCCTGTGTTCTGTGAAATTTTGCGATAAATGATAGCATGGGTGACGCAACGTGGGTATTTTTTTCCTGTCTAGAACTACCATTCCTCCAGGGAAGGTGAGCTACCTTTTTAGTACTCGAACAAATTTGGAAAGTGGAGACTGTTGAGTGAATATTCTGGGTTAGAATGAGCACTCATGCAGTATACAATTACCTCTCTGTTAACAGAGGCCTTCAGGGAGCTTGGATACCTGAGACAGTGGATTGTTTTCATTATTAAACAGGTGAATAGAGTGAGTACTGGATAATCAGGGTATTGGAGAACTTTACTAAAAGAAGCTAGAACTTTGTTTATTTAGTTTATCAAAATCACACTGCTCTGATGCAAGAAACAACAACTCAATTTTCGCTTATTCTTGTGGCCAGCTTATATGTGTTCTTACGCCATAATGTGTTTCCTCTACCCTTGCAATATACTTGTTACTTACAGGCAACATTGATTCCACAGAACAAATAGGATGAGAACATAATGCCTAACTACTTCTAAGATGAAGTTGATTAAATTGTTTAAAAACAAAGCAAAACAAATAGTACTTATTTGGAGACAACAAGGGAATGTTTGTGACTTTACGGAATTTGTCTTTCCTTCGTATTTGCCGAAGCTTAGTGGAGGCAAATCAGGCCATAGTTAGCGCTATGGACTGCATAGCTGGTGATCTGAGGTGAACTTTTGTCTGTGGCTTCAATTCTGACTGTGTAAGAATACCAGTCGTGGTGTTTTTTACACTCATTTGTGCTATAAAACAATACAGTCATGTTTTACAGGGGAAAGAGGAACCAGCATAGACTTTGGACTCATTTAAGTGCTTACGTGTAAATAAGGCATACTTTCTGAACGTGTAAGGTTCCCAGTTTATTAAAGAGACTGAAGCTAAATTGGATTATGCAGAGAAGAATCTTTTAGCAAGAATACAGTTTGTAACAGAAATTCCTAGTTAGGTTTTTGGAACGTGATCTTTAGTGTGCAGCTGATCAGAAAGTTGCAGTTCCAAAGAGAAATGACCACGGATTTTTAGGAGGAATGTCAAGGTGAAAAATATTTTGGGATATTCTGATTATTTCCTCTGGAATAAATGCTTTAGTAGTGCTGTGCTGCAGCAAAATGGCCCATGAGCAGCACTGGGTAATTCTGTTCATTCTGCTAAACAGGGTGTGTGACAGCAAAGGTTTCTTGGGGACCAAAGGTTCAGAGAATATATTTCATCAGTCTCTGGAGCAGAAGGCAATCAATTCTCATTCACATAATCAAGAGGATAGGAAGCATTTGCTCTGTCCTTGGGAAGGAACTACTAAATATAGTGTCCAATAAATTTTGCAAAACAGTAAGGAGAAGCCTCTCATGGGGGTCTTTTGGTTTTGGTTTTGTGTTTTTTTTTNTTTTTTTTTTTTTTTTTTTGTCCCCTCCTCCATGGACACCCGTACTGGTTACATGTTTATGTGCATGCAGGTTTTTCTAAACACTATTGGAGTTCAAGTGACCATTTCTTTGGTTTTTTTAATGGCTACTTAATTTTGTGAAATCATAAAAGACTTAATGACTACATGAAAAATTAAAATAAAATTTTACTCTCTTGTGCTGTTGAGGCTTGGTTTGAGTTCTTTTTATCCAAGGACAAAATTGGCATATGTTATTTTAAAAGTCAGTCACTGGTGACCCAGGGACTAATTCTGAAAGTATATAGCTGACTTAAAGTATGAATAAGGGAGGAGGAAAAAGTACTATCTCAAGGTAGACTATGATGAGGCTATTAAAACCCCTCAAAAACGTTGGCTGCAGAAAGATGGCCTTTCACTTTCTTTTTTATTCCTGTTAAAATGCAATAGTAAAGGAAAAACCCCATTCCTTGGTTCATAGCAATTCAGAAATCCCATTTGCTGGAATACTGATTCCTTCGTTTCTCTTACGAGGCTCAGAAAGGGAATCTAGGAAAAAAGTACTAAAAATGTAAAGGGCTGCTTCTAATCAAATCTAAGATGAAAAATGTGCAGTGTTTTTTGTGTAGTAACCTTCTTTCACAAGTAATTTGTGTAATTCCATACTATCTGAAGTTAATAGATCTGAGACTGACCGACCTTTGGTTTCAAAGCTTGCTGACTTGGACTTTCAGATTTGGTGTTATCATGTAGTAAGCATTCTTCTAACTGCCATGTTCCTTAAATGTGAACAGTAAAATGTCATGGTAATACTAGTAATTTGGCACAGGAATGTACTTTCACAGAAAGTAACCTTGGAAATCTAATTTGTCTTTAGCTGTAATTATGCGAATTCCACTGTGTGGAATGGAAATGCGTACAGGCAGATAAGCTGCAGTAGACCAGCAGTGCTGGTGAATTATTTGTGTTCTGTGCTATCTTTACTCTTAATATGTTGGTTTTGCTTTCTCTCTCCCAGGGACAAGGCTGGTGGATATGGAATCCAGGCCCTCGGTGGAATGTTAGTTGAGTATGTCCACGGAGACTTCTTGAATGTCGTGGGATTTCCTCTGAATCACTTCTGCAAAAAGCTAGCAGAATTGTACTCTCCGCCCCGTAAACATAATGTACAACATAAAAAGTATGACTCTATCCCTTCAGTGGACAGTTTTGAGAATCTAAGTGATGGAGAAAGTGAATCTTCAAATTTCACAGAGCACAAAGGTGCTACTAAGTTGGACAGCAGTGGGATGTGTTCCTCAGGAGCCATTTACAAATCTGAAAACAGTTCTAGGGTCAGAACTGGTTTTATAGTACCTTTGGAAAATCAGAATGGAGTGTCAAAAAGTGCAGCAAAAGTTCCATCTAAAATTCTAGACCTGATGGATGGTTTTAGAGCTTCAAAGGTAAGGGAAAAAATGAAACTACTTGTTACATTGCTAACTGATACGATTGTTTCGTTGGACTTCAATGTATAGCAGGTAATGTGAAATACTTCAGGTGGAGTAAGAATGTATTAATAATTAGAATAAAAGGACCACTGAAGTACCAGAGAATCTAACATAGCTGAAACTTCTGGTGCAGTGCAAACACTGGGGTTTTTGTGATTTGCTTTTACCTGTTCTATGAAATTTCAGTTACCCATTTGATAAACTTTTTTGTCTCTTGAGAGGGGAAGAAGGTCCTCAGATATTTTTTGTCCTTGCATCATTGACCTTGGGTATGAATGGTGCAATTGTGCTTCTAGGATGTTTGGAAAGAGTACCTACCCTCTTGCCTCCCATATGTCCCTTTTGTCATCTTGTCTAATTAAATGCAGTTTATACAAGATCATGATTTATCTTCCATTGGCTACGTCAATGATTCAGGCTCTGGTGTAATTAGGAGACTTCAGAATAACAGTAACTTCAGAAGTGGAACATTTGCTCCACAAGTAAAGTGGAATGTTATAGGGAAACTTCAAAATGCTTTTAAGAAATTTCTCACTAATTATTGATCATTTCAAAAATTTTTTTTTACTGATTACGAGAGCACTATCAAGCAGGAAGTTACCTTTGTATACTCTGCAAAGAAAGCATTTAATGTGGTTAATTTATCTGACTTAAAACTGTGACAAGAGTTGGATATACTATGTTTTCCTTTTTAACTGTTAATGCTTAGTGTTAGGATTCTGTGGAAGATCTTGATTTTCTTATTCCCTGTTAAGGAGATTTTTTTTTTTTATACTCTATTTCATGTTCCAAGTATGTTTAGCTGATAATCGCCGTGCAGTATCTGATGGAGACATAACAGCTTATGAACAGAAGGTCACATCCTCTGTGTAGCAGCCAAGTGTGATGAGAACTGAGTAGCTGGACATTTTAAGGGCTGCCAAGTTTTCTACTCGAAACTCCAGTGTAGTGAAGAAGGTGAAGGAGAAATGAACACCAGCCATTCTAATAGATCACTGATCTCTATCAAGTCATTTATGTTTTAGGAAGAGGTGAAAAAACTACTAAAGGGGCAGTGAAATGACAAACCTGGAGCTAAAGATACAACAAATTTGAGGAGGGATGGAGGGAAACATGCAAGACAATGGACAATGGTTTTGCTGAAAGAGCAGAAAGTTGTACTCGGATCTGAAGGAGAACCATAGCGTGGTGACTGTAGATCTGTGGGTGTGCTGGTTGCAGGCATGCAAAGCACTATCGAGAGATTTGTCATAAAGCAGCCTTGAGACTGCTGCGTTTGTGAACTTCCTTGTGTATCCATAGGGAGCGAGTTTTGATGTATGTGAATGGGTGAGATGATGCTTAGCGTTTCTTCAATTGAAGTAAAAAAAAAAAAATAAGGAGAATCATCAGCATTTTGTTGCATATTATGTACGCTGTTTACAGTAATGTGAGTGATGCCAAATTTGGTTTTGTATAGTGAAAGACGGTGGAGGCTGTAAATAGATGCAGCAGCTTTCCTTTCCCAGTAAACCAGTGTAAAGTCGTAGATGAAGTGCTGAGTTTCATGTCGAACTAGTGGGGAATTTTTTTTTGCTCAGGGCTTGGATCTTCGTAAAATTAATTACCAGTTGCAATGAATGCTTCCTGTGATCTGACAAAACTCATCATATCTCCACTTGTAGAATAGGGATAAAAGCACAAAAGCATTTAGTTTCACAAAAGCTCTCAAGTTCTATTTCATTTTGATCCTTGAGTGTTGTTTCAAGGACTTCATAAAGCAGAATGAAATCTCCTGCAGTCAAAGATACTGCCGCCTATTTTACTCTGAACAGCTGCTGTTGCAGAACAGGAGGGGATCAGGGTTAGTTAAATCATACTTTCTCAAACTTAATGTGTTCTTAATTTGCATAGTTTGATCCATACTCAGACCTTTGGGGTTTTTTCTTTGATATTTTTCTGGTTTGGGTTGGTTTTGTTCTCCCCCATCCTTGAACTGAGAATTATGGGATCCTAGAAAGAGTGATTTGGATCAGCCGAGCTTTTGACCCTATCTTCTCACCTTCTCTTTCCTGTTCTTATGGTTTCCAGGTGGTATCAGTCCAAAGATTATGCAGGTTCTGGAACCCAAACGTAGACTAGATGCAATTGGTTCAGTATTGTGAAAGCCTGGATTATAATAAATTCAAGCTATGCATTCCTATTAGAATAACAGAGGAAACTGTAAGAAGAGAATGAAGATAATAAAATACATAGACACACAGTAGCAGACCTTCCTCAAATTTAATCTCTTTTTCTCTGTTTGATTTTTATTAAACAGAATGTCAGTCCATTTTTTAGCTTGACTGTCTTTGATTTTTAGACGAGAATATTTCAGTTGAAAGGGATCTACAGCGATCGTCTAGTCCAACTACCTGAGTTGCCTGCAGTTGCAAAGAAATGGATTATGTGATTGCTGTGTGTGCTTCCACTCTTGTGCTCTACATAAATTCCTCGGGTTTAGGTGAAACTGCAGAATTGCAAACGAATTTCAAATGGAGAGTTATATATCATCATATATCATCATATATCATTAATTTTGCTCTCTGATTTGGTTAACATATCTCTACAAGTTTAGTTAAGTTTTTCAAGTTACACAGCTGCATTGCCCATGGGTTTTTCTTCACCATCAAGCACTAGCTGTTCTCTCTTCCTCATTCCATATGTACCTGTCCTGTTAAGGTGTGTATTTAGTATAGTTGTGTTCTGAAGTTTTATTCTTTTTTTTTCCTTAATTTTTTTTAAACAGAGACCAATATTATAGCAACTGAAGCTGTTACACTGCCTTAGTGGAGCTTTCCAGTTCCTTATGTTTTGGGTAAATCAAATTTAATTTGATCTTTTAGCATTGGTTCAGATGCTCAAGGATGTTTCACCTTATGGAACAAGCTTATAGGTGGAGAAATGCTAAATATCTGAATAAAGAGGTGGTCTTCATACAAAATCTGTAGGTTGCGTTCCAAAATATTTTGAGTTCCTATCTCTCCCAAACACCTCTGTTCAAAATGCTGTTACTTGGCTGAGATAATGAAAACCTCTGAGACAGAAGGAAATGTATCATAGCAAATTTTAGGAGTTTTCTTAAACTGTGTTGCACTTGTTAAAGAACAGTTGTTGTGCAGAATAATTCTAGACAAAAGGTATAGTTCTTCTGTTTCTTGATTGCAGTCTTGTAAGCACAGCATGCTAACAGTTTTTTTCCTACGTGTAGACTCTGTTTGTAGCCTCTAAGCTCAAGATGTTTGACCATCTGAAAGATAAAGGTCCACTGAAGGCTGTGGATATTGCAAATGAGGTTGGAACCTCTGTGTGTGGAACAGAAAGACTCCTTGATGCATGTGCTGCTCTTGGATTACTGGAGAAAACACCACAAGGTGACTAATTTCTCCTCATTTCCAACTGCATATAGTACGGAAAGGCATGCAGGACTGTAAGAGATGCTTTGAAGGTCACAGGGTCTGACTTGATATTGTGGGTAACTTGGATTTGGGGAAAGGGGAATGGATTGTTGTTTCTTTGCTTTCATTATTAGTAGCTGGCATTGTTTCTTTTGGAGGCAGGCTTTAGCTTATGAACAGATTCAGGTCATCTTTGAGGAATCCTTAGATTGTTTTTGGTCTTTGGACATAGTACTGAGCAAATTTCTATGCAAAAGTTACATGGCCAGTCCCAGGGAGCAGCATAATAGCTCAGATGTAACAGCTCAGAAGGGACACCTTATTGCTCTCTACAACTACCTGAAAGGAGTTCGCAGCGAGGTGGGGGTTGGTATCTTCTCCTAAGTAACAGGCAATAGGACAAGAGAAAATGACCTCAAGTTGTGCCAGGGGAGGTTTAGATTGGATATTAGGAAAAATTTTTTCACTGAAAGAGTTGTCAAACATTGGAACAGGCTGCCCAGGGAAATGGTTGAGTCACCATCCCTGGAGGTATTTAAACGATGTGCTTAGGGACATGGTTTAGTGGTGGACTTGAAAGTGTTAGGTTAATGGTTGGACTCAATGATCGTAAAGGCCCTTTCCAACCTAGGCCACTCTATGATTCTATCTAAAATAAGGACCAAATTCCATTCCCTGCTGCAGCAATGCAGAGTCACAATCTTCATCAGAGAATCAGGGCTTTAACGAGGAGAGCTCTGGAATGCGTCCCTCTTCATGGACAACAGCTTAAATTTTAGTCCCCCTAACTGGAACAGTACTTGAAGTTGTATGTAGGTGAGGGAGTCAGTATTAACTTTTTCAGTCTGCACTATGTAGTTTTAAGTTTCCATGCGCATCATTTACATAGTAATACTTGAAGTGGTCAAGTGCCAAGAAGAGGAAATAAAGGAGGCTTTCAAGTCTGTTAGAGGACAAGACCAAGGAGAAAGCCCTGAAGGCAAAACATACTTGAGAAAGCTTGAATTTAAGCGAAGGAGAAGCCATAATCTAAAGAAAAATGCAGTGAATAATGAAGAGCTTCTAATACTCTCCCTTGAATATCAGGTGTATAACTGAGGTACTCTGGTTTAAAGTAAAAAATAAAAAATTGGTGCCTATCTGTATCCTCCAACATCTAAATTCTTTTTATAAACAAAGTACCTGCTCCTTTAAGAATGAGAAGACCTTTAGAATGATTTCACAGAAATCTTTGCACAAAAAATAATATGATCCTAGGATCAGGATTTGCTAGCCATTTAATGGCTACGCAGGAAAACATGACTTCGGATTTTAAATGACAGTTGTAAAGTACTGAAATGAAGCTGGCTGCAATTGTTTTCTTCCCACAAGGTTACAGTAATACAGATTCAGCAAATACCTACCTGACCTCAGATGGTGAATACTCACTTCATGGCTACATTATCCACTCTAATGACCACCTTTGGCCTCTCTTCACAAACTTGGAGTCTGCTGTCAAAGAAGGCAGCAGGCAGAACCATCGAGCCTTTGGAAAGAAAGCAGAGGATTTATTTAAGGTAATGTAAACTCTTATTAGTATCAAAACTTGGTGTGAGGAGTCCAGAACTGATCTAGAGGCAAATGGAAACTGATCTGTCTAAGAAAGTTGGTCAGTCTCAGAAACTGTCGAAATGCAATGCAACTTGCTAGTCTTAGACTTCTGTTCCCTTCAACTTTAGGCTCTAAAGTGCTGGAGCAATCACAGAATATACTGGGAAATCTGAGTGCTGACAAAAATTCTCTGGGTAAAGTGTTGTCAATCCAGCTAACACACCCTCAGAACAACCTCTGGGCCTGTTTAATTTACATTTATGTGGCCTTTTTATAACATCAGGTAGTACCTTACCACAAACGCATGCCGTCCATATTGGGTGCCAGTCACTTGGTGCTGATGTGCCTCCAGTTTTTAGTCTGTGCCGACTATGTAAGCAAAGCTGTTTTCAAAGTTGCTTTTTGCTGATGCAATGGAGAAGGGATCCGGTCTCTTCTATGAAGGTTTGTAGTTTTGTATATGCTTCAAGCTGGTATATATTGCTGATAAGAACTGTAATTCTTTCTTGCATCTGTTCTCAACTCTGTAGTGTTCCGTTTCCAATGCTAGCTCAGGTGGAAGTGTTCAGACTGGAGAATCACTTTGGGTTATAAGTAGCCTATCTCGTCAGTGATGCACCTGGGGGCATAAATATTTGTGCCTGCTTAAGAAGAGGGCTAGTAGAGTGAGCAGGAGAGTATGTCAGGATTTCACCTCTGACATCAGTGCTGGCTTGAAGAGTACCTCAGACTACACCCTGCGGTTCTTAATTTGTACTTAACTTCTAGATGCTGATGAAGCCAGTCTCCTAAAGGAGAGGTCTATATCCCTCATATACAGTTGATGGAAAGAAATAAGGGGTTTTGGAGACTTGACAAGGTCCTGTTAGCCTAATGTTAGTACCTAGATTACTGGTGGACAGAACCTCCTTTAGAAAGCCTCCAAAGGCTATTTTAAAGGGAGTTTAGATACTTTGCTTTAGGATAGCTGCTGCAGTAGATGCTTAAATTTATGTGCATAATAAAGGTTTTAATGTAGGTGAACTGGATCTCATGCTTTGTTAAACATCTGGATTACCAACTTAAGTTTGCTCAGGTTATGTTTGTGGAAAGAGTCACTACCAGTTCAGGCCTGGGCTCCATATGCGCACAGGATAGTATTTCCAAGCAGAATATATGGGGTGCCTGTGGCACTATGCATACGCCAGCCTGGAGATACTTCCACTTCATGGTAGCTGGAAAGCTAGACATAACTGATGAAATCTGTATCTGAAATCTGTATTTATATCTGAAAGTGAGATATAAAGGGATTCATGCTTCTGTATTATTTCAAAGGTAAAGGCATGAGGGTTGTGGTACTGAGTGCTTGCTTCTCATCTAATTAAAAAACCTAGTATGAGCTTTAACGTTTCTGGTTTAAGTTATGGTCCAGTCATCTAGTTACTTTCCCATCATGGGAGAATAAATGTCAGAATTAAAAGAAAGCAATTTGTGAGTATATCAAGAAGAAGGAGGAATGCTTTAGGAGGCTGAAAGAAAGTCTGGAGACATTTTGCTGTGGAGCAAATGTGTTAGTAAATGTGTATCAGAGGCACGGTATTTCTTTAAAAAGCACTTTTCAGATTATCCCTTCTTCCTGCTATGCTGCCCCAGCTTCAGTGGGCAGAAGTATTGAATTTAACATCCTTTGGGACATCACCAAGACCATGTTGAAAGCACCCAAGTGTATGTCCTTTGAGATGCACTGCATGTTTGTATGATCAGAATTTTTGAGAGGATGCAAAAATCTGCTTATCGCTACAACAAAACAGCAAAGGAGCTGTTGGAGCAACTAGGCAATGGCACTTTCAACTGATCTTTTAATTTTAGACTTCTAATGTTAATGGTGTGTACCTACTGCCTCGGTTGGACATAGTTTTAGTTAAGTAATGAAAATAAACTTCACTTACTGTGCTTTTTTCACTTCTTAGGACTATTATCACAGCCAGGAGGTGAAGCAACGTTTTATGGCTGCCATGCACAGCATTGCCCACCTGACAGCAAGAGACGTGGCTACAGCATTTGATCTTTCACAGTTTAAATCTGCTTGTGATTTAGGAGGTATTGCTTGTAATTGAACTGGTATACTTACTAAAGCGAAAAGCTTGATTTCAGTTCCATATTTTATTACTTTAAAATTAGGTTGTTTTTTTTACTAGAACTGCAGTAATATTGTCTACTGGCGTTTTTCTGGTATTGTAATGTCAGAATAAAAAGACTTGAGTGCAGTTAACTAACAGCAGTGTTACTTACATGGTATTTGAGTAGTTTCAAATAAGTGAATGTCACAATTAGTTATATACTGCCACGTAGCTTGGTACAGAAAACAAGTTTGTGGCTCATCTGACACAATATTGGGCTGAGAGCTCCATTTTCAACTGTGCTGTTGCTGTCCTTTGGCATGTCCAAGATTTTTCAAAAGTAATGAAGGCATTCTTTCTGAATCCTATATTGGGATGTCAAACTTTAAACACTGCACTGCTAGAACAAAAAGTTTGGATTGTTCTAGAACGGATTTAAGTGTTTTGTGTGTCGTTTTAATTATTAATATCTAAGATGACCACCAAAATGGTGAAGACCAATGATACACTTGAAGAAACTCTTCTTGTTAGTGTCCTTTTTTACCCTGTGCTAGGAGTTGGACAGAGGGAGTGTTATTACTTAGGGAAAGATTCACTGAAGGAGTAACACTTTACTTGATGCCTGGGGAGGTGGACAGCATGTCAGAGGAATTAAGAGTACTGGCGCAACCTTTGCCATTGATGCAGAGACTGCAAGACTTTACCATCCCTATCCTTCACCATGCTGGAGAGTGTGTGTCAAACTTCAGATATCAGTGCTTTGTGAATGGTAAATAGTTCTAGTACTCTTCATCCACAAATTACAAGTCTTGCCCGTAGTGTTCTTCTGCCCCCCCAAAAACGTGAAGTACAGGTATCAAAGGTCATGTTAGCAATTCTGTGACAGTAAGGAGTAATGCCTGCATTCCCCAAGCTTTAAAGCATTGCTCTATCCAGCAGGAAGTGCTGTTGCCCATGTTAATTGTGGAACTGACTGCCTACTTCTAATTCTGATTTGAGGTCTCTATCTTAATGTTATATACAGCCTTGCCTTTAAAAATGTGTGCAAATGCTGGGAGAAAAGACTTGATTTGACTTTTTTTAAAACTTTCAACAGGTTGCACTGGAGCTCTGGCTAACGAATTAGTACAAATATACCCAAATCTCAAGGTCACTGTATTTGACCTTCCAGAAGTCATTGCAAACACCTCTTACTTTCAGCCTTCAGGACGGCACGCGGCTCCAGTGACATTTGTATCAGGTAAATGTAACACATGATCTTTTGTCTTATTTCTTTTATCCTGGAGCACAGAGCAGGCTCTATTGCTGCAGAAAATGGTGTGCTGTCCTGCTCCAGCTCCAAGTGTGTGTCTTAGTACAAGATAGTGTAGGGTCAGCCACGCTAAATGGGGACACTCTACTTCTCAATCCTGTGGGGATAAAAGCAAACTGGCTATTATTGGAGAATGGGGATAAATAAGTATGAATTAGTCATTTTTGGGTACCACATGGGAGTAGAGGCCACATGTCCTTATCTAGGCATTATATGTTACAGAACTCTTACTTGTGATCTGCTCTTCTCTTTAACTTCACTTTCCTTATCTGCAAATCAGTGCATCCCTATACCTGTTCATTCTTGTTTCTTTCTGCTGAAGCTCCTAGCTCCTCCACAATATTTTCATTTTATTTTGTTGGAACGTACCCTGTGGTTTGTGTAGGAATGTACTAACTCTGCTTTCCAACAGGTGACTTCTTCAAGGATAATCTTCCAGAAGCAGATCTTTATATCCTTTCACGTGTTCTTCACGACTGGCCTGATGAAAAGGTACATGTGCTGTTAAGCAAGATATCAGCTGTTAGCAAACCAGGTAAGTTTTTTCATCTTGTGGGTTTAAAGGTGCATGTTAATGCATAAACGTAATGCGTAATCATAAGAAGCTCATATTAAAAAAAGAATATTTTTCTGCTAGTAGCCTTTGCTTGAATGTCTATGCTTGCATTATGGTAACACCTACTAAGAAAAAAAGGAAACAAAGCTTCTAGTAAAACTATATAAAACAAGCCTTTACTATAGTTGCAGACTTCATATAACAACTACATCATCTCCTCCATCTCTGCCATGCCCGGTCTTTCTTAGTAAGCCCTGTATCATCAGATACTTAAGCATGTGCTTATTTCTATACATACAAGTTGTCTAACTAAAGTTCCTTCAACATTAATCAAGAAGCAGCAGTTTGTTTTGCTATCTCAGTACTGCCCAGCATATGATAAACTGGAGTTCAGCACTACTTTATGCATAGATTTCTTGAGAAATATGTAGTCTCTTCTGCTTTCTCCTACATTTGGACAGTATAAAAGATCAAAGGGGAAGACAAAATGCTAAGATCAACTGATTCCTTAATCCAACAGGATTAACTGTTGCTATGGAGTTTGTTTCATAGGAGAGCATTCAAAAATGGGTCTAGGCCATAAAGCATAATCCTGTTTATAAATTATGAAAGAAAATTGTGGGTGCCTGTCTTAATCTTGTTATGTGAAGGTTGGGGTATGACAGATGCTTACAAGAGTTGCTTGGTTCAAACGGAAACAAGACTGAGTTTAAGAGCACAGTCAGGAAGTGATCTGAACTTCAGTGCAGGGGAGACAGTGCTTTAAACTCCCCCTTCCTTTTAGCAATTAATGGTTGCTTCCAGGAAGAGATTACTGAAGGTAAATTTCCATCTCTGATTTCCACTGAAGACCATTAAACACTAGCTTGAGGCACCTCTATAACTATCTCTGAACAAAGCACTAAAAACTTGAAGCTAGAAATACTTTACTGAACCACTTTTGGTTGTTTTGGAAATGCAGGAAGTGCCTTGCTAGTGGCAGAAATTGTGCTTGACGAACAGAAGACGCACCCTCCTAGAGCTGTACTACAGTCCCTCAGTATGACTGAAGGCAAGCAGAGAAGTGGCTTAGAATATAAACAGCTACTGGAGAAATACGGATTCACAAATGTACAAATTAAGATCACAGGAAACTTATTAGATGCTCTTTTGGGCTTCAAGAAGAATCTGTCACCATAGTGTGCCCAGAAGCAAACTGGGATTCTGAGTTTTTATAACGCTTCTGCAATTTACCCATCATCAACCAGGACGTATTGTCAGTTTCGGGTCATTTTGACCCTTTATCTGAACATAGTTATTACAGGCTTTGTATAAAAGTTGGACTGCAGCTTCTGCAGGAGTGAGTTGTACGCATTTAAAAACTATCTGGGGCAGGCTGAAACTCGTATGTATTAAACACCTTTATGTCCAATTCTTCTGGATATTTTGCAGACTGTATTAAGCTTAGACTTGACATAGCTGTATAGCATGGCAAGATAAAACTACAAGCTTTTATGAACCACATTAATACCTTATTTTTCTTGGACCTTAAAGAGAATTCTCTCCCTGCGGTGTATTCAGTGGTTACTGCTCATTTCTATCAGAAATGAAAAAATAAAAATTGAATACTGCACCACCTGTATGAATTTGGGGATGGTAGATCTCTTTTTCACTTTTCTGTGGGGCTTTACTTAAAAACATCTCAAGAAAACCCCTTTTTTTAACCACTTTTTCCACAGGCAAAAGTGAAAATAGGGCAAAGGTCAAACATGTTCCTATAGCAGCTATAATGTCACAGAGAAACTTCAGCAGCTTCTGACCTCCAGCCACAGTATGTGCCCACACAGGCTGCACCTGAGAGCTATTCCTATCAGTTCTGGGTTTTTCTGAATATGATTAAATGGCCACATATGCTTTCTGTCTCATTACTTGAGATGAGTTTTAGACTTGCGTAGAAATTCTCTTGAAAATTGACAGTAGAAGTTTCTTCATGTTCCAGTCTTTAATTGGAGAAGTATATACTGTATCTCATCTCTTCAAGTAATTTGTGACTGATGTCAGTTCTCCTAATGTTTCGTTTTCCCTGATACTTCCTTGATATTTATTTTTTCTATTTAAAGTGTACTTTGTAGTGGAACCCTTCCTGGAGATTAAAGTTGCACTTTCAAACTGGCTTTCTTCTCTATCAGTTGTGAATTTCTTGCCCGTCACACCTCTACAGCAATAATCCCAATAAGGTAGTGCGAAGGAGGCTGTGCCTATGCTGAATCACCGACGTCAGCAAATTAAAGAGAGTTGATAAGCAAGGGTCAAGAGTTACACCTGCCTGGTAGACTCTGTGACTTAATCAGAAGTTACTTTGCTCTTTGAGCACTGAGTAAAGCAAAAGTGCCACATTGATTCTATTCATCATGAGAAATGTGCTTACTACAGAGCATTTCAGCTGTACAAAACCCCACACCGGGGTTTTTAATTCTTAGGAGAAGGTTTTTATGAATGGAAATTTGACTGATCGCATCTGTATAGACATTTAAAGAAACAAGGCAAAATATTAAAACAACTGAATAAATTTAAAATAAGTTTCTTTTCCATATTGACATGAAGCTTGCCATTATGCTTAACAGGTTTGTATTTTGAGAGAGACTCATTCCAGCAATCGGATGTTTCTCATCTCCGAGTTATGCATAAAGTCCATAATGCTGTTCTTTACGATGCTGTAAGCTGTTTGAGTCAGAAAATATTTTAATCCTAAAGTTGGCACACCTGTAACTGTTACAGACTTTAAAACTGTGCCTCTAAGTACTATGTATCTGACTGTAAAATTTGAATACAATGTGCTTGGCTACCACACAACCTCAATGTGCTCTGTGATTAAAGCACAACACTCCATACACACTAAGCATTAGTCCCTTGGGCATGGTGTCTGTGGTAATGCACTGCAGCTTTGCACTCTCAGGATAATTAAGCATTGGAGCAGGTTGCCCAAAGAGGTTGTGGAATCTCTGTCCTTGGCGGTTTCAAGCCCTGAAGGAGCTGAGCTGACTGTAGAGCTGCCCTGCTTCGAGCAGGAGGTTGGACTAGAGGTCTGTGGTCCATTTCAACCTAGGCTATTCTATAATCATTTGACATTGCCTGGTCACCTGAGAAATTATAAAGTAATTTTCTTTCATTAATGTCCAAATTAAGTTTTTAAGTCGCTCTGGAGAAAGCTGGTACCTTTTGCTGAGTGGTAGAAGGGGTGGATTTGACAGTGTTACACTGAAGAGACTTCCTAAGCAGTAGACATAACTGAGGAAAATCTGGGCGTGTTCACTAATCAAGATGTTGAAGGGTGAGGAGGCTAAGTTTTAAAATCCAAATGAACTTCTGCCAATAAAGTCTGTAGGTTTTGTGCTCTTTGGGAAGCGATATTCAGCTATGCTTTATTGAGGGTGCTGTCTTTTAACCACATTCTGCCTTAACAACAGTTTAGAGGAAATGTGATGCACAGAAAACAATTTTTTGAGGTGGAGAATCGTGGGGGTGTATAGAATGACAGATGAATAATACAAACAAGACCTTCAGCACTGGGTCACTGAGTGCTGGGGCAAGAATCCTTGAGGAAGATAGAGAAGTTTGTAAGAAAGAAGAGACACAATTTGGTTGGCTGTCCTAGGTCAATCATTTTTATATTGATTCTTGACCTTGTTACAGCTATTAACCAGTACTTGTGCCTGGAAAAACAATGGGATAGAAGCCAAGGGTAGGACATCATCTGAGCCACCCAGCGCAAAAGCGTAGGAAGAGCTATTTAATGGCTGAGCCCCTTTGTGTGATCTCTCAGTTCAGTTTTGGATGTGTTAGCTGACCCCTGGATAGTGGAAGTATTTAATGTGGGGTTTTGTTTTGTTTTTAAAAAAAGGCTTTGGAGGGTTAGCAGTTTACTTCCCCCCCTCCGTCCCCTATCTTTTGGCTGGAAATTACATCCTTGCGAAACAATGGTAATTTGGATTAAATGACTTTCTAACTCAGAAAAGACTGTTATGGCCATTGATTTTTATCTTCTATAAAACCATGGCCAAAATTTCTTCATCGGAGTGCTTCCTGAAAGGGTTGAAAGTTAGCTCTGTTTCAGTCCCTCTCATGAAGAAATTTCAATTACATTAGTAAATCTTCATTAACTGTAGAGAGATTTTTTTCTTTTTCCCTATACTAACTTAATTTACTGTGTATAATTTTTGAAGGTGTTCATCCCACGTTGGTTATGCTTTCTGGGTATATTTTTCCAGATTATCCTGATGTTATCCAGATGTCCCAGATAATTTACCGTGGCAAATTATAATGACCGTTCTATTTGTGTCCTCTTTTGAGAATGTATGAAAATTGGACACCGTCTTCCACAGCTGTAATCTAATGGTGACTTAGAAATGATAGTCCTGCATTACTCTAGCTAGCAACGTTTGCTGTGTAACCGGGAACAGCCATTCCCAAAGGCAAAGGACAATCGCATGGGAAAGTGTGGGGGGGAAATAGAAACCACTGAATCGTAACAAATGGGCTTCATCACCCTAACTTTTGATACCTAAATATTAGGTGTTCAAATCATCTAGTTACCTTGAGCTCTCCAATCAGTAGAAAACCAGACATTTTCAGAGGATGATTCGTCTCACCTGTCTGTGAAAGGAAATTTCCTGGTTCTCCTAATAACAGTGATTATACATTTAATAGTGGATAGAAGGTATTTAAGAGAGCTAGCTGAAACACAGCTATCTCGTCTATGGATGACTGAATTAGGGCAGAAGAATCCCGCTGGAGAGATAATGCAGGTTGAGGCTCACCTCAGATCTGCTTTCTTTATGAAGCAAATTTGTGTCATTGGTTCATCACAGGGCAAGTGGCTTGAACTTGGATTTAGTGAGGTAGCTGATCATACGAAGAAGAAACAGGGAATTTATTAATAAGTCAGAAGGATTTTAATGAATCCTGATGGTTAACACCAAGGTCTCAGCCAGCAGTCTCTTCTCTAAGGGACTGCAATGTTACGTTTAATTTACTTTTTATCAGTAGTTAAATGTCTGAGGTGTACGGGTAGGAATGGCTCTGAGGAGATTGGCTTAAGGGTCAGAAAGATACGAATGTCATGCAGCACTTAGTAGTACTAAAATCACTGTAAAATGCTGCTATTTTGAGCTGAGTTGGTGGCCTCCTACCTGCACTGTGCCAAGAGAAACCACCACATAAGATGCAAGGCCAAAAGACAATAAGTAAAACAATGCTCGTTTTGTCAGCAGCCCACTCTTGTCTTCCCTTTCTCCTAACGGGTCTGAAGACGGAGGAAGAGGCTGTATGTAAACGGGATCATTCAAGTTCTGCTCACATCCCTAAGTCAGTGCCACCACAAAGACCTCAGTTCTACAGAAATAATGTACAACACTGACTTCTCCGCTTCTATAATGCGTGCCATCCACCGTTTTGTCTGCTTGGCACCTTTCGATATGAATGTGAAGCAGCAGTATAACCCAAAGAGATGTAACTACTCTTCCTGTCTTACTGTTTTGCATAAACCTCATGCCAGGTCTACAGAAGTCATCCCTTCTTCCCCTGAAAACAGAGACGTGACTTGACTTGCGAGTGTTTGATCCCTCCATAGCGTGGAAGGGAATTTCCTGGGTTTTGTGAGAGGAGTGGGTTATATGTTTAACAGCGGATTAGTCATTTAATAGAAGAGCAAATCCATAAATCATAAACAAAATCACCTGTGTCTTGTAGTTTGCACCCTTATATATGGTAGCAGAAATGCTCTTGCGTGATAATGGATTAGTACTGTTGCATGCATTTGCTTTTAAATTAGGCTGTGGGATTTTGCTGGCTGAAATGGTGCTGGATGATGAGAAGAAGATCAGGAGCACAGCTCTGCTGCAGTCTTTGAACATGCTTGTGCAGACCGAGGGAAAGGAGAGAAGTGGCTCTGAATATCAGCGCTTACTGGAACAACATGGGTTCACAAATGTCAAAATCAGATTGACAGGAAATTTGCTGGATGTCATTCTCTGCATTAAGACCTAGAAAAAAATGGATTTAGTAGTAAAATCTGGATGTCTCTAGTCGCGCTTGATGTTTTCTAATTATGCAAATACATTCTCAGTTTCCCATCAATACCATAAACAATAATTGTTATGTCAGCTTTCTGAAATTACTTTTAAAAAGGGGAAGAGATTGATTGCATTTATTTTGAACTTGAGTAAAATGATGCCAGAAGATTCTGGCATCATTTGATGGCAGTGTTACTGTGGCTGCACAACACCTCTAGTACCCTCAGAAACAAGTCTCCAACCACAAATGGTGTCAGCAGCCCTATGGCAGTATTCACCTTGCTGAGAAATCACAGTTTCTTCATACTTGGTGCAATTAGAATATCCAGTTTTTAGACCAGCACACGTTGCATTGCCCCTTTTTCAAGAGGTTAAAGCGGGTATCATTTCAATCCTCCATCACCATCCATTTTAATAACATTTTGTGTTACACTCTCTACTGTAAATAAAGAAGCATTGTCTAATGAAGTCTGGAAACTGCTACTGCAATGGCGTAGTCAAGATTGGAAACAGAACTGGAGCAGCAGCTTCTCAGGAGAGTCAAGACAGACTCCTCTGCCTTCTGCAAGGAGTTTCATCTGTGATTATAATTGGAGAGGAAATGTGGGGGCACCACATTTGGTTGAAGAACATCCTCCTCCTTTTTAGCCCTACTTTATTTGTGAGCTCTTATGAAAGTGAATAGCAGAATATGAGATTAGATAAAGAACAGAAAAGAAAAAAAAGTGCGGAAACAGAAAGCATGGTGCTAAAGAGAAGAGGATTTCCCCCAGTCAGATGCATCTGAGATCCAAATGTGAATGGGACAGGACAACTATTGACTGAACAGTTTCCTGTCACAAAAGTTACGTGCGTTTTACCGTCCTTTTTCAAACCAACAATAATTCACAGTCACAGAGTATGAAGTTCTTTTTTAATTGATCGAAAATTTTATGGGGAAAAAAATCCCAGCCTTGCACACATTGTGTTGCGCTATGAGAGCATTATCATTCAGTTACGAGCTTTTTTTTAAAGGAAAATACCACACTAAGCTGTGTGTGCCATGTGCCTGCCTGAGAATATGCACTACAGCCTTTCATTAATTACATCCAAAATATGGTCCTGACACACTGTGTGTGCCGAACCCTGTGTGGGGGTTAGGGAAGGAGTCACTTCATGGAATCATAGACTAGTTTGGGTTGGAAGGGACCGTTAAAGTGTCATCTAGTCCAACATCCCCACAATGAGAAGGGACATCCTCAACTAGGTCGGATTGCTCAGAGCCCTGTCCAACCTGACCTGGAATGTTTCCAGGGATGGGGCATCTACCATCTCTCTGGGCAACCTGCGCCAGTGTTTCACCACCTTCATTGTAAAAAAATTTCTTCCTTATATTTAGTCTAAATCTTTGCTCTTTTAGTTTAAAGCCATTAACCCTTGTCCTATCACAACAGGCTCTGCTAAAAAGTTTGTCCCCATCTTTCTTATAACCCTCCCCTTCAGGTACTGGAAGGCCGCTACAAGGTCTCACCGGAGCCTTCTCTTCTGCAGGCTGAACAACCCCAACTCTCCTAGTCTGTCCTCACAGGAGAGGTGCTCCAGCCCTCTGATTATTTTTGCAGCCTTCCTCTGGACCCGCTCCAACAGGTCCATATCTTTCCTGTGCTGGGGACCCCAGAGCTGGATGCAGTACTCCAGGTGGGGTCTCACCAGAGCGGAGTAGAGGGGCAGAATCACCTCCCTCGACCTGCTGGCCACGGTTCTTTTGATGCAGCCCAGGATATGTTTGGCCTTACGGGCTGCAAGCACACATTTTCAGCTCACGTACAGCTTTTCATCCACCAGTATCCCAAGTCCTTCTCAGCACGGCTGCTCTCAGTCCCTTCATCCCCCAGCGTGTATTGATACGGGGGGTTGGCCCAACCCAGGTGCAGGACCCTACACTTGGCCTTGTTGAAACTCATGAGGTTCACATGGCCCCACTTGTTGAGCTTGTCCAGGTCCCTCTGGATGGCATCCCGTTCCTCAGGCGTGTTGACTGCACCACTCAGCTCGGCGTCATCCGCAAACTTGCTCAGAGTGCACTCGATCCCACTGTCTATGTCATTGATTAAGATATTAAACAGTACTGGTGCCAGTACGGACCCTTGAGGGACACCGCTTGTCACCGATCTTCATCTGGACATTGTGTTACTGACCACTACCCACTGGATGCGACCATCCAACTTCACTATATCTATGTTATTATTTAGAATAGAAGATAGCACACAATTTACTTCATATCTTTTGATGTGCAAAAAAAGGCATAGTGACATATAATACATCATCTATTATACTACAGCAAAGACAAAGGCTATGCCTGACACATCCTGTTCTCACAATATCCTCTCTGAGAGAGACGCTCTCATTTTGAAATCCTGCAAAGTACACACATGTGTAAGCAGTGGTTTCGGACAGCTCAGCTACTGCAACTTTGTGGTTCACCAGTCAACTATTAAAAAAAAAATGTTTGGCTTTATTTATTTTTGTAGGAAATATCCATTAAAAGTGAAAGCAATAACAAAAGGTGCGCGTGAACTAATGCCCTCCAGCTAGAACAATTTCAAGACTTACTTTTAGACTTGGTGTAATTTCAGACAGAAGTTTGGCCATTAGGTGTAAAATTTCACTTTCAGCTTAAAATAAAATTAGCAGAAATTACTAATGGAGACCAGGCCTGTCTTTGTAGGGGCAGAGACCCTGCCCTGATAACCTGCTTGGGCAACCTGCAGAAGAGCTTTTCACAGCATCTAACGTGGAGCGCCACACAAGAAGCTGGGACCACACTTCCCCATTGTCCCTCTAGGAAACCGCGGTTACGTTCTTTAGCATTTCATTGTCTCGGATCAGTGGAAAAGCCCGGCGATGTGACACTTGGCACTGCCATGGTGAGGAGATGGGAACAGAACATAGAAACAAGGAGATGCCTTTGATCACCATTACGCTGAGGGTAGCGAGCATGGAGTAAAACCTACTGGTACCAAATGCCCCAGATCTGCTCCCCTCCACCTAATGGCTGCTGCTGCCGCACAGGTCCCCATGCAGAAAGCAGTGCCTCCGTCCTACATGGGCTTCCAACAGTCACCACCAAACGATCATCGTAGTTTGCTTGGTTAGAATCATAGAATCGTTTGGGTTGGAAAAGACCTTTAAGATCATCAAGTCCAACTGTTAGCCTAGCACTGCCAAGGTCACCACTAAACCATGTTCCTAAGCACCGCATCTATATGTCTTTTAAATCCCTCCAGGGATGGCGACTCAACCACTTCTCTGGGCAGCCTGTTCAGTGCTTGATAACCCTTTTGGTGAAGAAATTTTTCCTAATATCCAATCTAAACCTCCTCTACTGCAACTTGAGGCCATTTCCTCTCGTTTTATCCCTTGTTACTTGGGAGACCGACCCCCACCTGGCTACAGCCTCCTTTCAGGTAGTTGTAGAGAGCGATAAGGTCTCCCCTCAGCCTCCTTTTCTCCAGGCTAAACAACCCCAATTCCCTCAGCCGCTCCTCGTAAGACTTATGCTCTAGACCCCTCACCAGCTTCATTGCCCTTCCCTGGACATGCTCCAGCACCTCAATGTCTTTCTGGTAGCGAGGGGCCCAAAACTGAACACAGTATTCAAGGTGCAGCTTCACCAGTGCTGAGTATAGGGGGATGATCACTTCCCTAGTCCTGCTGGCCACAGTATTCCTGATACAGACCAGGATGATGTTGGCTTTCTTGGCTATCTGGGCACACTGTCAACCAACACTCCCAGGTCCTTTTCCGGCAGCCACCTCTCCCCAAGCATGTATTGGCGCGTGGGGTTGTTCTGACCCAAGTGCAGGAGCCGGCACTTGGCCTTGTTTAACCTCATACCATTGGCTTTGGCCCATCGATCCGGCCTGTCCAGATCCCTCTGTAGAGCTTGAAGGAGATCAGCACTCCCACCCAACTTGGTGTTGTCTGCAAATTTACTGAGGGTGCGCCCAGTCCCCTCATCCAGACCATTGATAAAAGATGTTAAACAGAACAGGCCCCACTACAGAGCCCTGGGGAACACCATTTGTCACCGGCCACAAACTGGTTGCCCCACTCATTGACCGGCCGGGTTGACAAACCCGTACCCCAAGTCCGCCGTTCGGATTATAGCAACCGTTATTCTGTGAGCAACAGCCGTCCGCACGCCGTGCTGCGGCCCGGGCCCGGGCCGCGGCACGGCGTGCGGANGGACGGGTACCCCATGCTCAGAGTTGTGTTGTGCTACAAGCATCTGATCAGTTCAGTGGTGTCATTTTCACAAATAGCCCTTATCTCACTAACATTCTGGTTGCTCTCTGACTGCTTTCTAGGGCTGCAAAATCCCCATCCGTTGGACTGCCCCTGAAGCTGTCCAGTATCGCAAGTTCACCTCCTCCAGTGATGTCTGGAGCTATGGCATTGTCATGTGGGAGGTGATGTCCTATGGTGAGAGGCCTTACTGGGACATGTCCAATCAGGATGTAAGTTTTAGAAGTGGTGAGAATGTACATCTACTTCTCTGTCCTGTATCAGTTCAAGTAGAAGAAAGTCATACACCATCAAATGATTGAAGCGTGTTTGTCTTTTATTTTCCTAGCTGTGATAAAGCTTTGTTATTCTTTTCCTGTAGGTAATTAATGCCATTGACCAGGACTATCGCCTGCCACCCCCCCCCGACTGCCCAACTGTTTTGCACCTGCTGATGCTTGACTGCTGGCAGAAGGAGCGGGTCCAGAGACCCAAATTTGAGCAAATAGTCAGTGCCCTTGATAAAATGATCCGCAAGCCATCTGCCCTCAAAGCCACTGGCACTGGGAGCGGCAGGTGAGATGAGGATTTAGTGCAAAAGAATAGGGCTTGTGTCTCGGTAGGCATCATGAGGAAAAGAAAGCAGTAAATGAGGCTACAAAGTGTTTCTTCCAACCCTCTCATCTGAGACTGGGAACAAAAAGGAAGGAAAAAAAAATGAGAGGGTTGGAAAAACTGTATATCCTGATTCACTTAATGGGTGATGAGGAGTTGTGAGTGTTGAATGTGAGGGGAGATAAATCTCTTGATGAGGTGCACTGAGGAGGAAGCCGGGCGCCGGCGTCGGGCGCGCGGCGGCCTGGCGTGACCTCCTCCCCCCACCCCACCTCCGACTACCGTGGGGCGGGGCGTGGAGGGCGCCCCAAGGTGACTCGAGTGACCTTGGCTGGGGCGATGGCGGGCCCAGGGCTGGCGGCCGGCTCGCCGCTCCCCACCGCCACCCCCGGCTGGAAGTCCTCTCGACGTGATGCGGCCGGGTCAGGCCGCCCCGCCGCCCGCAGGCCCCGGCGCCGCTGTCAGTGAGGGCTGTCGCCTGTCGGGAGGCCCAGCCCGCGCGTACTTGTGCTTGCCCTTCTTCCTCACGGGTGGCCGTTATGATTCCAGCAAGTCCTGAGCTCCGAAGAAGCTAGGAATCAATATTACGCCGTTTTTCTCGTTCTTAGGATTGTAGAAGACTCCCCCTGTGTCCATGGTTCTTCCTTCACATTCACTCTCCTCCTTTGCGTGTGTGTAAAGCCTACACCTTTAATTCTTGACAATTTAGTCAATCCTTAAATTCTTGGGTCTTCACCAAAATACGAATAAATGGACAGTTCTTCTTAGTCTTGAGAGTCAGACTGACCCAGGAGCTTGTGCTTGGAAGTTTCCTATCACAGCTGCTTTATCATGACTCAGAGGGGCTTAATCTTCATGCAGAACTGCCATCAAGCATTCAGGCCTAACAGCCCTTTGTTTTATAGTAGAAGCAAACTTCATCCCAGCTGTACTGCAGGCCTGCCAAGGCATACAGTCAAAATACGTATTTTTTTTGTTTGCAGGTACAACACGCAAGTAAACAAATTGCCGCTGATAAGCAGTACAAGGGTATCATCGATTGTGTAGTGCGTATTCCAAAGGAACAAGGGGTGCTGTCTTTCTGGCGAGGAAACTTGGCAAATGTCATCAGATACTTCCCAACTCAAGCTCTCAACTTTGCCTTCAAGGATAAGTATAAGCAGGTGTTCTTGGGAGGTGTAGACAAGCACACTCAATTCTGGAGGTATTTTGCTGGTAACCTGGCTTCTGGTGGTGCAGCGGGAGCCACTTCCCTCTGCTTCGTCTACCCCTTGGATTTTGCAAGAACCCGTTTGGCTGCTGATGTCGGAAAAGCTGGTGCAGACAGAGAATTCTCTGGTCTAGGGGACTGTCTAGTCAAAATTACCAAGTCTGATGGTCTGCGTGGCTTGTATCAAGGGTTCAATGTCTCTGTCCAAGGCATCATCATCTATAGAGCTGCCTACTTTGGGATCTATGATACAGCAAAAGGTAAAATTTCAGAAAGGATCTGATAGACTGATTTTCAGAATTGTATTGTCTCCTTATGTATGTTCTTGGATGTTACTTTGTGTCTGTCTGTAGTAATTATAGCGCTTATAAGTGTGGAGATGGAAGGGGGTGTTGGTGCCAACAGCAGTGACACTGCAGTGTTCAGTGCAAAACTTGGGCATGTATTTGTGGCAACAGGCTACTTTCAAATACTCCTGGTTTTGTACTCATCCTTAAAGGAGCTTTTCCTAATGCCGGCAAAGCACGTTGGTAACCATACACAATTACAAGTTCTTTTTTGTTCAGTGCATTACTGTGGTTATATTAAACCAGTTCAAGTGCGTTTAGCAGAATGGGATTGAGCGGTGCTTTTACAAAGCACTTGTTTGTTAAGCTTGACGTTTGGGCGTAGAGGTTGTTGACACTAGTTTATAGTTTAATATAATGCACAGGGACAATGACTTATTTAGTGACACTGTTTCTGAAGGGAACAGACAATAGTTAGGTATCTTCTCATTCCAGTCTGAAAAGAATCCTGGTGCCTAAATGTTACCTGTTTTAATTACAACAGGTAATCAAAAAAAGGAAGAAGAAAATCCTGTGAATTCCCTTGACTTTTTTTTTAATATTGGTTCAGCATGTTTAAATTTTGTCGGTTGTCTTGGTGTAACTTCAAAGTATGGCTTATAATGTTTCATAATGCTTCATCTAGTAAGGTAGCTGTTATGCACTGGGTGAACTGGAGGACGATGTGCAAGACAAAAAGCTAATTACTTCTTTTTTTATTGCAGGCATGCTCCCAGATCCCAGAAATACTCATATTGTTATCAGTTGGATGATTGCCCAGACGGTGACTGCTGTGGCTGGTGTGGTCTCCTATCCTTTTGATACAGTGCGGCGTAGAATGATGATGCAGTCAGGACGCAAAGGAGGTGGGCTGTTAATTTCTGCAGTTCTTTAAATAGCATTAATGATGGAGTGCTTTTTTTCCTAATAGTCATCCCTCAGCACTTACAGTTCCTTGTTCCATAAATCTGATTTAAGCTTTATTACATTTGAATTATATGAGGAAATGCGGTAGGGTCATAATTTGTGGTGTTTGCCAGGAATTACGCTGAGGACTTTTTGAAATGAGCAAATGGACTGCCTGTTTGCAGCGACAAATTAAATGAAGGCAATTAGGGGACAGTATAATTGCCAAAAAGAACACATAACATTTTTATTATGTGACTTAGCTTTTAATAACTAGACAAGCAGATAGGAAGCTTTTCTATTGCCTGAACTAGTATTTTGTTAGAGTCTTAAAATGTAGTTTGGGATACCACAAAGCAGCTAGAAGAGTGAAACAGGGCAGTTATTAAAAACACCTTGGATACAATTATAGGAGTTAAAAATGACTCTTTGCTCTTTTTCTACAGCTGATATCATGTACTCTGGAACAATTGACTGCTGGCGGAAGATTGCAAGGGATGAGGGAGGAAAGGCCTTCTTCAAGGGTGCATGGTCTAATGTTCTCAGAGGAATGGGGGGTGCTTTTGTGCTTGTGCTGTACGATGAATTCAAGAAAGTCATTTAAGCAGCCTAACTAGAATTGGAAATCAAGTTGAGCAGATCATGTAGAATAACTACCATTATGGACCATTGACCTTCAAGAAATTCCTGTGAGTCTTATTTATCGGAGCCAGATGATATTTGTAGATGGGGCTAGAAACTGACATAGAGGACTGATCCATTTCTCAGTAACATGCACGAAGACGCTGAATCTGGCAATTCAGTGTGGCAGTTTTTTGTTGTTCCCCCCCCCCCAG
>VYZM01005191.1:698557-781004 GCA_013398915.1 Dromas ardeola
TGGTGGTCCCCCCCCCCCCAGCAATGAGGAGTGAGTGGTGTTGGTTCTGGGTCCAAAGTGGCTGGGTCCAATTTAGGCAGAAAAAATTGTTTGCCTGTGGATCAGTCCTCGGTTTCAAGTCCTATCTTCTAGGACCATAAAATTGTATTTGAAAGTACTTGCTAACAAATCATGTTCTTTTCCACTTGTACTGAAGCACTATGTACCATTTTGCACAGCTGAACATCTAGCAATTTTGTTCTTAAATTGGGGCATTCTGCTGTAAAACAATAAACATACTTACTCTGTGTTGAAATTATTACATAAAAGCTTTGTGAAAGCCTCTTTCGTTTGAAAACTTGTTTCAGATGATGGTTCCTCTGATACACTTACACTGCACTCTGTAACAGTAAAAGATTGATTTTTTTTTTTTAAATAATTGAATGTGAGAACTTTGGGGGGGAAGCATGGGTTATACTAATAGAAACCACTCCCATTCTTTGTGCCTGATAGTGTATGATGGGCTGCTGCAAGTGGCTTTTTGCATGATTCTTAGAAATTGATTTGCAACTTTTCATATGATTTAAAATGGGGGGTTTTCTGTTGTCGTGCTAGGAGAACCCAAAGTCCCAAGGACAGTCAAAAAGTAAAACTTTTGCCCTTGGTAAAATAGCTTAAAATGAAATTTTATTATTTTTTTTAAATCAATATAGAAAGCAACACGGCACTCATGCAAAAACCCAGGAACGTAGTAAATGCCTTCAACTTCCAAGTAACCTATGTATTGTATTGTTGCTGCTATTTGGAAATGCTGATTGTGCCACTCAGGATACTGTTTGGCCTGATCTGTAGCAGTGGTCAGTACCTCTGTGCAAGGTGAATTTAAATCTGAAACGAGGTTCATTCTAAGAGGTGAAGTTGATGGGGTGTGTGGGAGGGAATATGTATGCTTCTGTGTAGCTGTAAAATATAGATCAAGGTAGCTCAGCCTTCAATATTAACTGATTGATGTCTAGTTCTGGGATTGCTGAAAGACCAAAATCTGATTGAATAATTCCTCATACTGCTCTTTGAGATAATGTAATACGTATGTGCTGTTCTTCATATGTATATAATCCTACTTTTGTACTTTGTAATCTGCAAAGACATGGTAGGGGGACCAGTAAAGGAAGCCAAGATGTTCATCCTCCAGTCACGTTTTTAAGAACTCTCCCTATATCTTGAGAAAGAAACTGTGTCAGTGTTTGACTCACTGAAGGCTGACTGAGCTGTCTTGATTTCTTTTGTGTGCCTTCTGAGGTTGCTGTTCAAGATGAAGTATTTAAATTAACTACTTGGCTTTGGCTGCTTATTACCTTCCTCTCAAACATAATTTACCTTTTTCTTTCACTGTTGCAGAAGCACTGCTTTCCACGTCTGTATGTGAATGTAAGTACATGACACAGCTACTCTGTACACAGGCTAATAGCAAACTTTTATGTACCTACTGCAAGTGGTTTTATCCTATTCGGTAATGGTAGCTCTTGCGGTGTGGGCAGGTCATTTGGTGTTGACCTTGCCAATCAACCTGCTGTTTCAGTTGTAATTATATTGATTTTGCAGGGCAGGGGAAGAGTTTTTGTCTATATAAATACATTGCTTAGGTTTGTTTTCTGTATCGGTGGCTTGAAAGGTAGAGATAATGGTAGAACACCTCACATAACCTCACTGTGACAGTGTATCGTGGCTCTAGCTTTGTGAGGAAGAACCAAACATGACAATTACTTGAGCAGCCCCTGAAAAGGGGAGGATGTTTTTCACCCCGCCTCCCCCCTTCCCCTCCAGAACTAGATTTTAACCAGAAGAAATAGGAAAATAAATCAATGCAAGTGTAGGTAGTTTTTTAAGTAGAACTGCAATTTACCTATGCTGTGCGTTCAGCATGTACTACTTGGTGTTCATTTTTATTAATTTTTTTTTTCAGTATGTGGCTTCCCTTAGTCATGCAGCAGCAATTTTCAATGTATGATTATGCAGTGTGGGAACATAAGAGGCAAACAATAAATGAGACTTTTAAAAAAAGCATTTGTTTTCTGCCTTATTGAAACAGTTACTTGTTGAAATGCATTTATTTTGAAAAATATTTTTAACACTGTAAGATCTGGAATTTGTATAAGAAAATACTGGCGTCTAAAGCCTATATTATTTTTAAAGGGCATTGGAAATAGGGCTTGCACACTTCAAAGGGAATAAATAAAATGCATTGGTGTGAGGAAATCTTTACACTTAAAAACCAGTTATTTAATCTTATTACAGATTTTATTTTGATTCTCACAACTGTTAACACTGGATTTTTTTTTAAGAGTTAAATAATACTTATGTGAGTTAAGTCCATATTAATATTGCAGATGTTCGCATTTGCATTGGAAGTACTGAGCTCATGAAATGGCTGACTGGCAGCCCAGCATTAAGAGTTAACTTTTGGCAAGTGTAATTTTATTTCCCATTTTCTGTTTTGCATAAATTTTATTGCATATACAGTGACAGTTTGGTATTGCAATTTTAAACGCACTTCAAATAGCTAACGTCTGCTTCAGAAAATACTTTGGGTATATAGAAATGATTAGGTGGGAAAATTAACTACTGTGGCATTCTTGGCGCAGTCCTATAGGAAATCATTGTATTGAGAGGAAAGGAGCACCACAGCAATGACGGCAGGAAATAATACAAGTTTGTTCTGTGTTGTGGATGAGGGGTCCTCACACTGCGAAGAAAATCTCAGCAAGGTTAAAGCCTGTCTTCACAGCAGGTGTTTGCAGAAAAGCTTAGCTGCCGGGCGTTGTGCTTTTGAACAAAGGGAAAAGAACAGGTTTTTACTGGGTTTTCTCCACTTTTTTCGCCTGCTCCAGTTTAGGTGGATTTTTATGTGACAAATAGTTTTATAGGTGGTGGTATTGAGTTCAAGTCTGTGCTTTGAAGTACTCCTTAGTTGTCAAGATGATCCATGGTTTTCTTTCATGTCGGGGAATCCAAGCGTGTTTTCTTCTGGGAAAGTTAGGTCATCTCTTCAACTATAGTTATTTCCTCCGTACAACTCTTTTTTGGTAGACTTACATATCCTGTCTAAAAGAGGGGAAAAAAATTCTGTAGGATGCAATGAGCTGCAGAATCACTGTTGATCAGAGAACGTTTCTAAATCTTAGATGCACCGGTACCAAACGCACCTCGTTTTGCTATTTTAATACACAAGAAATGCTTGCAAAGCAGCAGAAGAGAGCTTTAGGGACAGTTAAGGATTTTTTGACTTTTAACGTGTATGATCAGTGCTAGCTATTTGTCAGCTGAAGGAAAAAGAAATGAAAGCTGATTTAAATGCTAGACAACCTTAACTGAGCCAATAGAATAAATTTATTCAGTGAGCATTGCCTGAGTTTTCCATATGTAGGAATTAACTAGACCTACAGAGAAAACATTTTGGTTGCTATCATACGGTTTTATGTTGGTTTACCTGGAGCTCTGCGAGACTGGAAATTGCTGGGTCAGCTCATAGTAGTGATACAGGGCTTGAGGCTTAAAATACTGAGGGGAGATAAATTTGTTTGTTTTTTTTTTTTAAAAAAGTAGGAGGGACAGTAGTGGAAAAAGAGAAAAAAAAAATCGAGAAAAAAAATCAAGGCAAGGAAAAAAAGAAGCAAGCTTGCTGTCATATAAAGGGTATGTTACAGAACATCAAACCAGGATGTCCGGGTGGGGAATTTTGCCTAGGAAATCTGTGGGAGGGGTAAGCACTGCAGGGCTCCATGGCCGTGGAGTTTTTATGCTCCTCGGTCATTTTCTGAGGAATGCGATGCATCTGCACACAGAGCGTGTCTTGCGAGTTCGTGGAATGTCTTTAATTCAGGAAAAAGAGGAAAACAAAGTGTTAAGAATGTAATCCTGAGTGAGGGTGGGGAAAGCTTTTGGGGTGAGAATGACCAGCAAGTGAAGAAAGAGGAGTGAAATAATATGGGTTAGAGGAATGCAGGGTGTCTGAGGAACTGAGTGAATTGTTTGGTAGGATCTTACAGCAAATAGGAAAACTGGCAGCTCTTTAACACGAGTGTTAAGGATACAAGTGCAAACTCGGTGCAGTAAGGTTAAGGTTGTAAACCATGAAGTTTTCCAGTGATCTAAGGGAACGCTGTGTTGTGAAACAGGGCAAATAGTGAGAAAATGTGAAAGGTCGTTGCGTTAAGTAGGGACCAAATATGGAAATGCAAGCTTTAAAAAGGTGTGATTAAAAGACATTGCAGGTTCAAAATAGCTCCTAAATATATTGGCACTAAATGCTAGGAAGTGAGAGTACTGGTATCAATGGAGAAGGAGAGCTCTCCTGAGAACCTATTTGTTGGGCTTTATTTTCCGCTTTGAAGAATTACAGCATTCCACCAGCGTTAGATACCCGAGCGTGGGGAGAAGAGGTAAAATAAAACCAGGCTTTAAGACTGGATTAAATTAGGTAAAGAAGAGTCTAGAAACTGTTGTGACACGCCAGAGATTTAGGATTTACCTTCACAGTGCCTGTTGGCAGGTGTGAGGCAACCCCAGCCGAGGGCTTCACTTGAACTCTGACAATGGCTCCTGATAAGTTGCTGCCTGCGTGGAAGTGCCCGTGCCACCGTTTACAAAACCGCATCCCCAAAGGCTTCTGGGCCACAGCGGAGACATTGGGAGTAATTCTGGCAGCCTGTGCACAGGAATTGGGAAGCCCCCCAAGTTTAGTAAAAGCAAGCAATCCGGGAAGGTCTGTGATTTTTTTGAAGGACTGCTTCCTACTTTACTAGCAATTAGTGTATAACAGCGTGATAGACTATGGACTGCTGCTCTGTAGCCTTAGCTCTAGCAGCCTGATATGAAGTGAGATAGCAGGTATTTATGACTTAATGCGTACGAGGAAAACTCATCCGAGTTACATCGCTACCTGCCTTCTGTTAAAGCCGAAGATGGTAGGACCAAAGCCAAATGGGTTAGGACCATGTTCTGGTATATAGATGCCAAAACTGTAGAGTTTTAGAAAGAATCCTCAAAGCTATTACTATTAAAGGATTGAAGGAAAACATCTCTGAGGACTTTCGAGAGCCTCTTTGGAAAGGGTGGTTAGTGTTGCCCGCTGAAACATTGTAGGCAATAAAAAACTAGCCTGATTTATTGACTTAAAGTACGTCTTTGCTCTAGCCAGCTGATAGAAAACATACGCTCACTGTGCACGTGCTGTGCGAATGGACGAGTTGGAAGAGAAACAAGAACGGTTTGAAGCCTGTTTGTTGTGACACGTGAAGAAAGACTGGAAGAGTTAGGTGCAAAATATGACAGCGTGCAAATCTGCAAGATGTTGTAAACAGTAAAGGAACAAGGATGAGATGTGGTGGATTTTAAGCGCAGTAAAACAGACTATTAAAAAAGCTTTCTAAAAGTAAGGATGATTAAACATTAGAATAACTGCACACAATTTGCACAAAACGTAAGAATTGTCATAACTAATGCTATGCTGAAGCAAAGAGGAAGGCTAGTTAAGCTGTTGAGGCTTTCCAGCCCTGTTTCCCATGATTCAGTGCAACAGATTTGTTTGTTTTGTGGGTTTTGTTTTTTTGTTTTTTAATACGGGTATAGTCAGACTTGTAAAATATATATTCACACTGAATTATGATCATTGATTTTTGAGAATGCTAATGGTAAATGCTTTCTTACTTAGGTTATTTTCAAAGTATGAACAGCAACCTAGCAAAACTCGTACACGCAGAAATTACCAGTCTCAGTGAAACTGATAACTTGGGTCTTAAAATATGACTGCAAATATGTATAGGAAAATCACTGGTCTCAGCACTGGCATAGAGCATTTCTAGTTTCGAAACAGCATACTTTGTGTGGGAGCAAATTAGTTTTTAATGGACCAAATTTAACGCTCATCTTTATATGCAAATTATTGTAGTCTTCGGCCTATCATGGTTTATAGTTATCAAATTTGAATTGAAAAGAAAGCATACCTGGGTATCTTCATCATTTGACGCATTAAATTTGTCTCTTGGTTGTGGAATGGGTGAAAATATGCTCTTGAAACTGCAGTACCTTTGGAGAGAAAATGGGATTGTGAAGAAATTAAAAATACTGGTAATATAACTTAGACAAACATTTTGTGTTATACCTCAAGGACTTTTTTTACTTTCAAGATTGAATAGCTATTGCTCTACAAATCACTATGTGAGAAGGAAAATATTTTGAGTGTACACTGGTGGGTAACTATTATTATACTTATCTCACTTGGTTAACTAAAATTTATTTTGTGACGAGAGTCACAGTAAATATTTTATTAAACAATGACTTTCACTAAATCACATGACAGGTGGATTGAGAACTGGCTGAATGGCAGAGCTCAGAAGGTTGTGATCAGCAGCGCAGAGTCTAGTTGGAGGCCTGTAACTAGTGGTGTTCCCCAGGGGTCAGTACTGGGTCTGGTCTTGTTCAACATATTCATCAATGACCTGTATGAGGGGGCAGAGCATACCCTCAGCAAGTTTGCTGATGACACAAAGCTGGGGGGGGTGGCTGACACACCAGAAGGCTGTGCTGCCATTCAGCGAGACCTGAACAGGCTGGAGGGTTGGGCGCAGAGGAACCTAATGAAGTTCCACAAGGACAAGTGTCGGATCCTGCACCTAGACGGAATAACTCCATGCATCAGTACAGGTTAGGGGCTGACCTGCTGGAAAGCAGCTCTGCAGAGAGGGACCTGGGAGTCCTGGTGGACAACAGGATGACCATGAGCCAGCAATGTGCCCTGGTGGCCAAGAAGGCCAATGGTCTCCTGGGGTGCATCAAGAAGAGTGTGGCCAGCAGGTCGAGGGAGGTCATCCTCCCCCTCTCCTCTGCCCTGGTGAGGCCACATCTGGAGTACTGTGTCCAATTCTGGGCTCCCCAGTTCAAGAAAGACAAGGAACTACTGGAGAGAGTCCAGCAGAGGGCTATGAAGACTATCAATGGACTGGAGCATCTCTCTTTTGAGGAAAGGCTGAGAGACCTGGGTCTGTTTAGCCTGGAGAAGAGGAGACTGAGAGGGGAGCTCATCAATGGCTATAAATATCTAAAGAGGGGGTGCCAAGAGGGTGGGGCCAGACTCTTTTCAGTGGTGCCCAGCAACAGGACAAGGGGCAATGGGCACAAACTGGAACACAGGAAATTCCTTCTCAACACGATGAAGAAAAACGTTTTTACTTTGGGGGTGACAGAGCACTGGAACAGGCTGCCCAGAGAGGTTGTGGAGTCTCCCTCTCTGGAGATATTCAAAGCCTGCCTGGATGCGTTCCTGTCCAGCCTGCTGTAGGTGAACCTGCTTTGGCAGGGGGCTTGGGCTAGATGATCTCTGAAGGTCCCTTCCAACTCTTACCATTCTGTGATAACTTTCTTACACCACTAAGTGAGAAGTTTTATCAAAATAATGACATGTTCATTTGTCCTCATTTCCTCTTGTCTGGTACTGTATGAAGCCAATGACATCAAAGTGATGTGGATGTTAAATGCTTAAAAGTAAGAACAGGTTGTTCTTTTTTTTTTATTTTGTCTTTTTTTTTTTTTCCGTCTTTTTTTTTTTTTTTCCCAGAATCTGGTGGAATCAATCACTTACTAACTTTAACATTCTTTCCCCCTTCTTCACTTGTAGTGATTTTGCATGTCAAAGTGGCATCCACAACAATACCAGTAATCATAGTTCATGGTATTGATAATCAGATTATTTAAATTTGTAGGTAAGAAGGTAAAAGATAGGAGGAATGTGTTTCATAGAAATAATACTATATCAATAGTTTCTACATCAATAAGGTTGATTTACCTTTTGAAAAGACAATATGGGAGCAGCGTCACTGAGATCGTTCCAAGTGCTATCAGAAATAAAATCACAAAAATAAAGTAATCTTTCCCTTGACCTGAAACATCCAAGAGAGAGAAATATCTTACTACGTCAAAAAGCTACCTTTGTGTCCGTTAGTAATGAATGCAAATTTCACACCATTTTTCAAATAATCTGAAGGACTTCAACTTGACCTCTTATAGTACTTTGTCAAAACGTTTAGGTAAGCTTGACACATTTTGAAACACTTTGAACATTTAAAATGTACAGAATTAAAAAGAAAAAGGAAAAAAAATCCAGAAAAGAAGGAGAGACAGCGTCACAGAATGAAAAATAGAGCAAAAGTGGTGGAACTGTAAAAAGTGTTGAGGAAAGGGTGAAAAGGAGGATGCGGAAGGAAGGGGATAATATTCATGGCAGAAGCTTAAAGAACTGAAAGGTACTCTGGGCTGAAGACAAGACTGGATCTGTGTCAGCATGTTCCTGTAGCCCCGGCATCTGAGAAACTGCTGCCTCCACAATCCCAACTAATCAAAGGCAGGTATCAGTCTCTGTTGCCATAGTACTTAAGCATCTCCTCCACATTAATAATTTCAACCCGGTTCCTTTCATGTCATCGGGTAAGAATTAAGATTTTATTCCTCTCTGTGAGTGTGAGGGAGAAAGGGAGGCAAACATGATAACACTAAAAAGAAAAAAATTAAAATAATATTTCACAGTCTTACCAAACTCGATGGGTTCACTCCATTCTCCCCAGTCTGAGCTTATGAGACAGCTTTTTCCGCGTGCTCTGATTTTCAGAATATACTTTTTTTTCTTATTGTAATTTTCAAATTTGTATGTGTTGTTCCTTACCTAAAATCAAAGCAATCAGTGCATTTCAGCCTATAGGCAAATATTAATAAAATTTGGGGTTTACTTTCCTGATGATACATTTTCTTTCTATAAAAACCTAATTTGAATGATTTTTAAGTATATACTAGTTAAATGTTTTTCTCCCCAAATTTAAACCAGTGATAAATTAGTTCATCCTGCCACCAAATCTTTCTGGTTTTTGAAGTTAAAAGTTAGATTTTGAATTTTATTTGGTCTTTCATTTATTTTATTATGCTTTAAGGACACTTTTGTCCCTGTCCCTCTTTATGGATCCTGAAAAAAATAGGAGAGAAAGCTGAAACTGGAGAAGTACCCTGTAAATTCACCTTGCAACCCTTACAAGGTTTAATCATGCAAATATTTCCTGGATGGTGTCTGTCTTTGCTAAACAGATGTAACATTTTTGGGACAATCCAATAACAGATGTGTATCACCTGGCCTCATGATACTTAATACAAAGTCTGGAATCTGCCAAGCCTAAAATGCTTCCAGGGCCAAGAAGACCACTCGTGTCAGGGGAAGACTGACAGTGTGTGTTGGAACCCAAATAAACTTCAGCAGGTTTTGAAGATCTCGGCGTTCCCTCTGTCTAGCTGTCCTGAACTACAGTGGTAGGGAATGCTTCCAATTCTTATTAAGCAAAATGCCACTTTTGTCTTAAGCAAAATCTATTCGTGTGATAAATGGAAAGTATGAAATTTTGTGAAATGCACAGTAAATTAAGTCTTGTGTAAGCTACCCCATCCAAAAGAGATGTATTAAGTTTACGCATAAAGGTACCACAGGAACATACTGTCATGAATTCTCATTGCTATATTGATGCAAAAAGCTATAGTTCTGGAAGCAATTATATTTTATATAATGGTATTTATATGCTTAAGTGGCCAAAAGCACAAATTTGTATAGGATAAGAATACTTACTCTTACAGGAGGATCCTTATTCTCTTCTTCGGGCTCATCCTAAAAACCAAAGACGAATCTTCGTTTTTATTTTCATGTCAAATAATCAAATATTTTTCCCTCTTTTGTTCTTATTTTCTTGCTTATAAAGATAATAAGTAATTTTAAACTGAAAAATCAATTGGATATTTTTCTCCAGTAATGTCCCAGAATATAGCACTTTATGCAGATTTTTGGCTTCCATTTCATTTTAGAAAAGGAAGGAAACAAGAATTACTTGTCAGTGGTTGTAAGAAGCTGTATTTGCCTCCAAGGGCATATTTACACTCTGAATTTTAGACATCTGAGTGATCCATACTCAGGGACTTTCCCCAAAATACTGTGAAGAGCTACATACACATGCCATACAATCAACATTTAATTAACTAGAATCAAGCATTGACCTGGAACAAAGAACCTGAAAATGGACAAGTTCAAAAATGAGTGAACAAAATCAATAGCAGTGATTTTAGCAAAGATCCCAGAAAACACTGAAAAGCTGAGGTCCTGGAAACATCTATCACATGTAATGTCAGAAGGATAGCTGACATTATGGAAAAATCAGAAAGATGTTATTGGAAGGAATGTCTCATTTCAGAAAATACACCCACTGTCTATGTTGCATTACAAAATAGACTAGTATTTCCCTGTTACTCATTGTCGGCTGAGCTCTTTCAACTTAGGACATGATGGAAGTCATCAGCCTGTGCTGTGAATGGGGAGGGTGCAAATGAGTTGCTTAAACTATAGGCGTACAGTGCCATTTTAGCTGCTCTGGGGTATCCTGCCTTACCTCTGACAGCTCCTTCCGAAAGGCGTGAGTTCTATCTGCCATCTCCATGTAGGAACCTCTGGTACCTCCAGTACCTTTACCATCTGTAGGGTTATGAGGCAGCTACTGCTCAGCTGCATGGAGCCCGAGATGTGAATTGCCTGTTATGGAACATCTGTGCTCCTTTGCAGACACCTACACTAAGGTGTCTCAGTTTGTGAGATGAATTTCACACCTAAATGCAGGAATCTGCTGAACCCCACCCATTCTGACTGCAGCATGGGAAAGAAGAGGTAAAGTATATTTCTTTAAAAGAAACGTTTTTGATAATGTTGCTGTAGTCGTATGTTGTAACCTACATCTTTATGTAAAAAAATCTAAGTATTTCACGCAAGATCTTAGTGTCAAATTATACCAGCCGGCTGGAAAGCTGTGTGTACTGCAATTGCTTCTTGAAACAGCTACCAAGATAGATACTATTAATGCATGTAAGATACAAAATCCAGACAATCCAAACAGCAAGGCCTTGTTTTGAATGAATTAACAAGTGTTAATGCTAAATTGCTTTATTGCAGTTGTATATTTATGTTTAGCCCTTAGTTGAGCTTTCCTGTAATGATCTTGTGTTACAAATGGCTGAGGAACTGCCGCTATGGTGAGCTTCTGAGTTGTGGCTGGGAAAGGGGATGGGTCGGGAGCCCTAATTTGTCACGGTGCAGATGTTATCCACATGTGGAAATCACATAATGGTAAAACAGGTATCCCAGGGACGAGGAGGAAGAGTGCTTTTTCTTGTCAAACTCATGGGCTCAAATAATTTTGCTGCCCTTTTTCCTTAGGGCTGTTAAAATCAGGTCCTTTAGGCACTGAGATTTGTGAAGGAGGATGTGATACCTCAGCCTCCCTGCTCTGTCGTTCTTGGTGGAAACCAGACGTACCTCAGCTATGGTAAAGTGACACGCTCTTGTCCTGCACTTTTCCCTGTGGTCACTATGGTAAATTGGTAGTACTCTGCCTATAACGCAGGAGAAATCCGGGCTCACTTTTGGTACATTTGTGTTTACATCTGAGATAGCCACCTTAGGTTCCTCTCTTATAGCCAATGGAAAGAAAGAAGGACTTTAAAGACATGCTTTTTTCTGTCATCTACCTTGGAGGGAGATGGGTAACACCACATCTGACTGCAGAGAGAACAGAGGGTAACTCACTGAAAAGCAAAAGCATCCATTGCGGGAGTCTACCCTGGGCCTGTGTGAACTTTCTCCTGAGTTGCTGGTATCTAATCTTTCAGAGGAGTGGTTTCTATTTCAGCAGTAGTTTCAAAACTGAGATTTTGGCAGATACTGCGTAGGCAGGCGGGTTGGGTCGGCTCAACCAGGGGAAGAAGGACAGCATCTAAGGCAAGGCTGCCAAAGGGCAACAGACAGCAGGAGAGGTGATGGAGGAGAGGTTGTAGGGGCCGGAGCAAGGGGGGCGCAAAACAGTCCCATGTGTTGAAATTGAGGGGCAGCTGTGAGCTTTCCAGCAACCAGGTGCCCGGGGAAGCAGGGCGAGCATGAGGGGCCCTGGCCTGGGCTGAAGGCTGCCACCAAGGCAGCGCCCTCGATGCAGACGGCAGGCTGCCTTCACCCGGTCATCTCCTGTGAGACGTGCTCAGGCAGGAAAGCATCCCAGGTGCTCTCCCAGTCTTTGGACCGAGACCCCTCATAACATTTCCCTGCTCTCCTCTGCTTTTCTGCTTTGCACCTCTGATCAGTTTAAAATAAGGTCCTGAGCAGTGAGATCAGCAGAACTGGAGCAGGAGGACACGACAGCTTATGAGAGAGAAGTTAATAAATAAAGGAAACAGAAGTTTGCACGTTATAGATATGCATGTACATAGGTATGATGCCAAATACAAACCAACAATATGTTTTTACCTTATTTCGTATCCTAATTTCATACTCAAAACACTTTCCCTTTTTCTGATGACTTGTAAGGGGTGGTTGCCATGTAACGATGCAGCCTGATGAATCTCTAATACAATTGACAGTGACATTTAATGGAGGAGCGAGTATTTCTGGAAGGAAATGAAATAATTAATGTAGACGTGGTCAGTAACCAGCTACAACTCATACGGTCATAGCAAAATAAACGTGAAGTTGAGGCAACTGATGTACAACTGTGCCACGGATGTTCACAAATGTTACCTGATAAACAGCAGTAAAATACAGGAGCAAAACTTGGGAATATATCACTTCAGTTGTTGGACATCTGAAGTAACTGAAAGTCATGTAAAGAAAGTATTTTGTGTAATTCAGTAGTACAATCAGCAGAATGCCATTTTATTCTATGTCTAAATTTCACACTGACAATGCAAGTCTCCACAGGAAAAAAGATGGATCTTTCTGTGTGTGTGGTAGTATTCAGGTAGAAGATTAAGTCACCTGACTTTGAGTTCTACAATATAGTTGACTAGGCGTGACCTAAGTGTCTCAACGCTATGGTCAGCAGAGACCTCATCAGTAGTGCCCATGATGCCTGCAAAGCCGTTTGGCGTAGCATGGAGCAGGTATGCTCGGCTGAATGGCTCTGGGCTTTACAGCCTGCATCTGCTGCAGGCAGGAGTCAGTCTCACGCTGTGCATTGCAGACCACACAGGACATCCAGGAGGACCTTGGTCTCTCACTGGTCCTGGGCCACATCTGCAAGCCTTGTGGATGCCTCCAGTGTCTGAGGGTGTCTCAAATGGCACTCATAATGCAAGTTTTTAGGCAACTGAATCCTGTCCCAGATCTCTATCGGAGCTTAAACACCTAGCCCTCACATAGGTAATGCATAAATAATGCAGTCTTAATTTGCAAGTTGAACCCTCCCTTTGGTTTTAGGGCCTTTATCTTTTGTGGCTCTCAGGTGTGGAATTATGGGGTGGAGAAATGGGCCCATCAGAAAAGGGGCCTTGAAAGTCTAACCATTGCTTTTCATCATTTTGATTCCATGGATATGTTTACCCCACTTCTTCAAGCTGTTATTTCAGGCTGCTTCTGCCTTTGCTTGTTTTAGTTAATTTTTGGAACTATATTCTGTCAGCTATCAGGAGCAAAGTCTGTCTTGCACTGCAGGATCCTGTAATGGCTACAGACTTTGTTTTATTCTTTTTTTATCTGCAGAGAAAAATTCCCTACTTACTTATTTTCTAAAACAGTAATAAAATAAAAATGTTCATTTACTTACCAATTTTATACAGTTTAATGTACTTATCGTAGAACTGGATCAGGGACTCATTGCTAGACCCGTTCACCAGGAAGTAAGCCTCTACTGCAGTCTGTATTGTCACATTTTGGAATCTACATCCCATGTTTCTGCCATTTTCATCTTTAATGTAAAGCTTGCATTCCGTTGGGTCATCACGTCTGTATATAGCAAGGTATGTAAGTTAAACGTGGGCAGTGTGATGTGTCAAATGAGAATGCAGATTTCCCTAGACTCAAGCAGACCTACTTACCTTGAGTACTGCCAGTAGAGAAAATATTGGGTATCTTCTGGAGCATCCCTGCCTGCCTGCCAAGTGCAGTTCATGAGGGAAACGTTATAAATCACACAGGAGAAATTTTCAATGGCCGACCCATTCATGCCTGCAAACACAGGAATATCTGGGATGAGGAAAAATCATGTGACTGCTTCAGGCTGGAGTACCACGGGATGTGCTTAAATATGTTAGACATCTGAAACTCCGGCTGATCATTGCTTGGGTTAGGCATGACAACTGAGAGAAAGCTAGACTCTCACCCTAATTTGACTGCCTCTGAACTGTGAAACCTGGGAGTGAGTGGAGCATTCACACAGGTAAAGGAAGGCATATTGTCTTTTAACACCATCCTTGGTGCTAGAGAGAGAGATTTCTCCCTTTAAAATTAATGCTCAGGAATCCACTCCTGAATTGCACAGTGTTTAAAAAGCTGGGGCTTTTAAAAATAAAGTGGGGCGCTCTGATCAAATAACCTCCTAGCTAGAGCTTTCCACCCTGATGTGGGCGGCAGGGATTTGATCCCTTCCTTTTCTGGAGCACACTGAATCATAGAATAGTTTGGAAGGGACCTTAAGGATCCTCTATTTCCAACCCCTCTGCCAAGGGCAGGGACATCTCCCACTAGACCTGGTTACTCAAACCTTGAAGTGAGAACCTTGTTTCTTTGGAAGCTCCCTCGTGGCTGGACTGTGCAGGCATGCTCAGCCTAATTCCCTTTTCAGCCACTTTTCTGCCTCTTTCTGTGGTGTACCCCAACTTCCACGGAAGGGTGGAGGCTTCCTCTGCTACTTCCTCCAGCCCCTTGCAGCAGCCATTATTGAGGGCACCCTTGTGGAAGCAGGGGCAAACCCCTGGGAAACTGCATGCTTGGAGGCTAGGGCCACCAAGAGGAAGAAGCGGTTTTAAGAGTCACTGTGTCCTCGTTTCTATTTTGAGGATCATCGTGAGAGTGTTTCCTCTGTCAAGTACCCAGGAAGAGATGTGTGGGGAGTACTTTCTCTTCTCAGACATGAGAAAACTGCTAATCTCACCACCTCTGCCAAGCCTGCAGGAGCACTGGTGACTGGGCAATTTTAGTAAAGAATTCTGAGTTCAGAAGGCAGGGAAAAACGGGCCGTGAAAACTTCTGGTTTGGGATTATGAACCCCTGCCTAAACCCCACTTTGATTAACTCCCACACAGTGCAGGTTCATAATATCTTTGTAAACAGTTGCCTCAGGTTAGGAGATTGCTATACTCAGTTTGCCCCTAGCTGCTTATCACACGCATTTCCTTTCCTCTCCTCCTCCCATTTGATGGGTTTCGCTGGTCCCCAGACTGTGCCTTTAGCCAGCCCTCTGTGGTCTGGCTCCAGACAAACTCACCAACAGCCCGGCAGAAAAGCATTTAGTGAAGAAACGGGCACCAACATCTTAATTTGTAACAGCCAGAACACTTATTTGAATACACCCTTAAATTTAGTGGCATTTTGGAGCCCTAGTATGAAAGGGTATGCCTAGTACGCAATTACTGATACATTTGTAGTAATACATCTCTTGCAGAATTGTGGAAACATTCATTTCAGAGCAAATAATTTTAGCAGATCTGCAAAACCTAATTTTTAATAGAAAATAAAGCAGTTACCTGCTATGCAAGGAATTGTTTTCTAAGGCAATATTTACCTTTAAAAGATTGCAAATGGAGAAATGCTCACCCAGACCATAGACAGTACCTTCAGGGATAAAGGTGCAGCTTTTTGAGATGTTTGTGTTTGGCACTTCAATGGTAAAGAATACCCCTTCATGCAGAGCAACGTGTTGTTCCACTGGAAACCTGCATAGTGAACTATTCACCTGAAAAAGAACATTTTGATGTTTTATTTCTCTGTCCTTCCTCTGCTTGTGTTAGATGATGCTCGCTATGGAAGCGCAACTCAGAAACTCAATTTGTAGGGCCAAAATCTTGTGTGTATATGTCTGTGGTTTAGGTTCAAGAGCTAACTCTCTCCTTTACCACTTGAGGGTGATGTGGAGTGGAGCTGAGCGATCGAAAGCATAACTACACAAAAAGCTTTGCAGCTCAGGAGTTGGATCGTGCAACAATAGTGCATAACTATTAGAGAAGGCTAATAATACCCCAGTGGCATAACAGAAGCTGGTTAATAAACGAGGGAATCACTATGGAACTTAATCAAAGGATTCAGCAAAATAAAAGTCCTTATCTGACCTCCCCGGGGTCAGAAACTTGTCTATGGCATTATACTTATAATCTTCAATGAAGATGTGATTTTTTTTGTAATATGTATTTCTAATTAAGGTATCTGCTTTTCTAGGCTAAATAAGCCGTCTCTATCTCTCTTTCTGTCAAGCTTCCTCCTTTTCTTTTGGATAATGTGGGCTTATAACGTAACCTGTGCTACAAGCATGGTCCAATTTACAGGGAAACAAGTGAAGAACTTGAGGTAATGAGAATCCATGGCAGTGTTTGGGGAATTCCCTTTTTATTTGAAGGGTCTCTCGCTCTGTCTCTTCAAATTCTCTACGAGTCTCACTTAGACTCACAGCCCCTTTTTTCAGCAGCTGCATCCCTATTCATGATTCAATATAGCTACAATTCAATCTATTGCCTCCTTTCCAATTTGGTGTCAGAACTTCAGTTCTGTGGTGAGCACAGGATGCTTCTCCTGCAGCAAACGCACCCTGGCATAGGCGACAATTTTGCACAGCTGTAGACTGCAAACAATGACTAATCAGATTTTACCTGCAACTGATTAATTTTTTCAAAGTAAGTGAGACTGATAAAAGGTAAAAAAAAAAAAGCACAATTATTTATCTCAATGAATAGCAAGATTACCTCTTTCGGTACACAATCCATGTTCTTGTCCCTGATGGTACATTTGTATGTAGAGAAATTCTTGCTGCTCTCCCAGGACAGTTCCATTTTTCTCCAGTTCATTTTCACGTTTGTAATAAGTGATTCTTGTGCCTCTGCTGAAAGTTTTACAGAATAAGTTCAGTAAGGATATGCTATAGTTTTGTTGAATGCAGAGGACAGCATCTGTCAGGCTTAAGCTGACAATTGCCAGATTAATTGCAAATATCTGCAATAAATGAAGAATTAAGCCCTGTTTTTCAGATTATATCTGTAAAAATATACTTACACCCTGTACACTGGATGTCAGCATGCAAGGGGTGAAATAGCATCACATACCACCAAATCACGCAAATGAGACCAAGAGTATTAAACATCTTTTCTTCTCTTCAGAGAGACAATGAAACCTTCAGGGGGGAAAAAAAGAAAAAAAAAAAAAGTGATGCCAAAGTGTACTTTTTTTTCTGCAAAGCTTCAAATTTTTTTCATGGGAAGAGTCAAAGATGCTGTCTAATTCACCCCTAGAAAATAGCCAAGCACAGGGTGTGCTTCAGGACATCTGGCAGGCACCCCTTTGAAAGAACTGAGTAGGCTCACTATTGTCCACTACAACAAAGCTGTTTGAGATAGAGAGGCCACAGACTCTTCGATATGATACATACGCCCACCGTATTCAATGCAGAGACCATGACTTGAGAATGGGATTCTCAAGTCTTCATGTACAGTCCACTGAACAAAGATTTACATAATTACAAACAGTGTACACTTTCATTCTTGGTATTTCTGGTCCTCTGCACCTACAACTTTCTGTCTGTAAGTTGTTAGCATTTTCTAGAACCTACTTCTTTCTTTGTGTGTTTTTCAGTCCAATTTCCTGAATTGAGGTACTATATGGTAATGATCCTTTTCAATGAGGAATTATACAAAAGACAGGATATTTTTCAGTGTTTCTTTCCCCTCTTGACATGCCTCCATTATGTCTTGATAATGAGGTAGACCTATTAGCATACCTGCAGATGGCCTGTGTGGGATGAATTTTGCTATTAAGACACCTAAAAGTATCTACAAGTAAGTATTTACAGAAGCACAAATTGTTTAAGCACCTGTTATAGTCAATGGAGATTTGGTTGAGTTCTATTCATGGCTTCTGGTATGCATAAATAATTTCTCACTACTTGTTTTAAAGCCTTTGATTATTGCTATATAGAGTTCTTATTAACATTTTTAGTATCATCCCATTTGTTTATATTTGATTTTCTGTTTCCCATTGATTTGGAAGTCTTTTTCCCAAAGGCATTTTTCAAGCAGCAACCAAATCTTAACACCTGGTCAGGTTTCTTTTGCCTACTTTTTTCTTTTCTTGTCTCTCACAGAGTGCGTGGATATTGTTTCTGGTGAAGCAGTGTATAGACCACGTGAAGGAGGCTATGCCTCCCCTTCCAGGCCGTGTGAGTGTAGGAGAGGGCTGGCACTGCTGCCTGGTTCGACAAGGTAGTTCATGGCTGTGCTTTCATGTGTTGTCCTTCTTTAGCTTAAGAAACACTTGGTTCTGGCTGGGCTGGAGTTAATTTTCCCCAGAGCAGCCCAGATAGTGCTGTGCTTTGTATTGTAGCTAGAACAGTGTTGATAACACACCAACGTTTTGACTATTGCTGAACAGTGCTCACACAGCATCGAGGCTGTCTCACCAATCTCTCACCCAAAGGCCAGAGAAGGCTGAGGGTTGGCATAGCTGGAGCAGCTGACCCAAACTGACCAAAGGGATGCTCCAGACCATATGAGGTCATGCTCAGCAACGAAAGCTGAATGTAATAAATGCTAGGACTTCACGAGAACTTTGAGACATGCTTTGAGATTACAGCTGCCAGCCAGGGGACCGTATTGCTGCTTGGCTGCTTCAGCTCTGGGATAGCGGGCCAACAGAACCCATCTGGATTTCTGGAGTGACAGAGGTATCCCAACAGTTGCCTGTACTTGAGCCTGAGGTGAGCTTAGCAGGGTTAAGTGGCAAAAGCACCCTACTCTTACCAGCCCCTGTGTATCCTTGGCATAGACTACCTCAGGAGAAGGTACTTAAGGACCCAAAAGGGTACAGATGGGCTTTTGGTGTCATCACCATGAATACAGAGAAGATTAAACTGCTGTCTAACTCACATGGTTTCTTGGGTGATCCCTCTATTATGGGCTTCCTGCAGATTGAAGAAAAGCATGTGCCACTTGCTACCATGATGGTCCATCTGTCGCACTATCACACCAGCCAAGACTCCCTGTTTCTCATCTATGAGCTGATTCATCGATTGGGGAACAAAGGAGTGATCAGCAAGACTCACTCACCATTTAATAGACCCGTACAGCCACTGCAAAAGTGATGGAGGGTAGAGGTTAACAGTGGCCTATTATGACCTGAACAAAGTCATGCCACCACTGAGTGCAGCCATACCAGACATGTTGGAACTCCAATATGTACTGGAGTTAAAGGCACCCAAGTGGTATGCTACAATTGATATTGCCAATGCGTTTTTCTCAGTCCTTTTGGCAGCAGAGCGCAGGCCACAGTTTGCTTTCACATGGAGGAGTGTCCAATACACCTGAAACCAACTGCCCCAGGAGTGGAAGCACAGCCATACCATTTGTCATGGACTGAGCCAAACTGCACTGGAACAGGGCGATGCCCTTGAGCATCTGTAATACACCAACAACATTGCTGCGTGGAACAACAAAGCAGAAGAAGTGTTTGAGAAGGGAAAAAGAATAATGCAGATCCTTCTGAAAGCTGGTTTTGCCATAAAAAGAAGCAAGGTCAAAGGGCCTGCACAGGAGATCCTGTTCTTGGGAGTAAAATGACAGGATGAACGTTGTCACATCCCTATGAATGTGATCAATAAGAAAGCAGTTATGACCCCATCTGGTAACAAGAAAGAAACACGAGCTTTCTGAGGCCTTGTGGGATTCTGGAGAGTGCATATTCCAGGTTATAGTCAGCTTGTGAGACCTCTCTATTGAGTGACCTGAAAGAAGAACTATTTTGAGTGGGGCTCTTAACAATCGTGAGCCTTTAAGCAGATCAATCAGGAGACAGATTGTGTGGCAGTTATTGGGCTAGTCTGTACAGGTCCACCTGTGCAAAATGTGCTCTAGACTGCAGCCGGGAGGCATGGTGTCACCTGGAGCCTCTGGTAGAAAACACCAGGTGAAACTCAAGGTTGACCTCTAGGGTTTTGGAGCTAGGAGTATCAGAGATTGGAAGCCAAGTACACCCTGACTGAAAAAGAGGTACTAGCAGAATATGAGGGGGATTGAGCTGCTTCAGAAGTTGTTGGTACAGAAGTGCTGCTCTTCTTTGTGCCGCAGTTACCTGTACTACACTGTATGTTTAAAAGAAACATCCCCTCCACACATCACTCATCCGATGCAACATGAAGTAAGTGGCTAGTGTTGATCGTACAACGGGCTCAAATGGAGAACCCCAACCACCCAGGAATCCTGGAAGAGATCATGGATTGTCCAGAAGGCAGAGGTTTTGAAGCATTGCCTGAGGAGGTGACTCATGCCCAAGAGGCACCACCATATAATTTATCAGAAGATGAAAGGCATTATGCTCTGTTTACCAATGGATGTTACCGTATTGTGGGAAACCATCGGAAGTGGAAAGCTGCTGTGGAGAGTCCTACACAACAAGTCATTGAAGGAGAAGGGAAGTCAAGTCAGTTTGCAGAAGTGAAAGGCATCCAACTGGCCCTGGAGACTGATAAACAAGAAAGGTGGCCAGTACTCTATCTCTATACTGACTCATGGATGGTGGCAAATGCCCTATGGGGGTGGCTACAGCAGTGGAAGCAGACTAGTTGGCAATGCAGAGGTAAACCCATCTGGGCTGCTGCATTGTGGCAAGACACTGCTGCCTGGGTAGAAAACATTGCTCTAAAAGTATGTCATGTAAATGCTCATATGCCCAAGAATCATGCCACTAAGAACATCAAAACAACGACCAGGTAGACAAGGCTGCCAAAATTGAATGGCTCAGGTGGATGTGGACTGGGAGCGTAACAGTGAGCTATTTGTACCTTGATGGCACAATGAAACATTGGGACATCTAGGAAGAGTTGCAACATACAGATGGGCTTATGATCAAGGGGTAGACCTGACCGTGGTGACCGCCATGCAGGTCACTCATGAATGTGAAAAATTTGCCACAATCAAGTGAGCCATGTGAGTAAAGTCTCCATGGAACAGAGGGTGGTGGCTGGGTTTTTGGTATGGTGAGGCCTGGCAAATTGACTATGTTGGGCTACTGCCACGAACCTGCCAAGGCAAGTGTTACATACTTCCACCATGGTGGAAGCAACTACCAGGTGGCTAGAAACATACTGCTGCATGACATACTGGCGGCTGTAAACCATGCTGCTACCCGAAACACCATCTTGGGCCTTGAAAGGCAAGTTTTATGGCAACATGTTACCCCAGAAAGAATTTAATCAGACAATGGGCCTAATTTCCAAAATAATATCATAGTCTCCTTGGCCAAGAAACTCAGCATTGATTGAATGTATCATGTCCCTTATCACCCACAAGCCTCTGGAAAAATTGGGTGATATAATGGGCTGTTAAAGACTATGCTGAGAATATTGGGCACTGAGGCATGGAAGCACTGGGATTTAAATTTATCAGAAGCCACTAGGTGATCTGCTAATCCTCCTGGTCCTGCCCAAACAAAGCCCCTGCATACTGTGGGAGGAGATGAGGTCCCCGTAGTACACATAGGAAAGTTTCTGGGGAAGGCAGTGTCTGTTCTTCCTCCTTAGGAAAAGTTAAGCCCATTCATGAGATTGTCTTTTCTTAAGGACCCAAGTGTACTTGGTGGGTAGTGCAGAACGGTGGGGAGATCTAGCATGTACCTTAAGGAGATTTAACCTTGGGGAAACATAATCTATGATGTGAATTGTATTCTGTAGGAGGTAACGTAGCAGGAACTACCTGAAATGTCAAAGACTGAGCTTCTCAAGGAACCAGTCAATGCAGCGGTGACCCAAACCAAGCTGGTGTTGGTGCCCAACAATCAAACATGCTGCTTTCTCTGTCCTGAGCGATGACCTTGACAGATGGGCCAAAGTCATAGCCTGTTCTTGTAGGCATTTTGGGGAGTGAGAGAGGCACATGGAACAGGGAAATAATATCTAGCTATTTGCTAAGGGACACGGGATATTAATTAATGAGAATATATAAATCTGTATTACGGATATAAAGATGCTTTAAGTATGTAGTGTAAGTTCTAAGTGTTAGTAAGGGGAGATTTCAGTAACAAGAAACAGATACAGTGGGATAATCAGAAGACACATAAATGTTTCAAAGTGTGTGGGACCTGAGCATGACACAAATGGTATGGAGTAAGTGCTGGAGATTGTGTTGGGTCCATCTGGGATGGAGTTAACTTCCCCCAGAGCAGCTCATATAGTGCTGTGCTTTGTAGTTTGCTGTGCTAGAACAGTGTTGATTACACACCAACGTTTTGGCTGTTGCTAAGCAGTGGCACAGCATCAAGGCTGCTTCTCCCACCCCACTCTACCCATCCCACAAAGGCCAGTAGTCTGGGGGTGGGCAAGAGGCTGAGAGGGGACACAGCTGTGACAGCTGACTCAAGCTGACCATAGCGTATGATGCTGTGCTCAGCAATAAAAGCTGCGAGAAAGGAGGAGGGGGTGGGAGGAGACATTTGTTATTAAGGCATTTGTCTTCCAAAGCAACTGCTGTGCGTACTGAGGCCCTCCTTCCCAGGAAGCGGCTGGATATCACCTGCTGATGGGAAGTAGAGAAAAAAGAAGAGGGGGATTGATAGAGTGGCTTGGTGGGCACCCGGTGACCAGACAAGGTCAAACTACCACAGTATTTGTTTTCCTGTTTGCTATCACAAATGGCTCTCCACTTTCCAAACAAGACTGACTCCCTCTGTTCTTGGAGGTTTACATACCTCACCTCAGAACAGTCTAATTTGAATTACCAAGGAAGTGAGCACCTGCAAAGGGTGATTCCACATTCATTCATGTGGCGTGGAGGTTGGAGGCAGAACTAGTCCAACACTGGCATCAGCTTTTGTCAAGTATATCTGTATCTTAGGTACCATTTTCCTTTTGTCAGAGGAGATTAAAACTCTTCAGAAGAGACTTCTGTATTCCCAGCATTTGTTTTTCTGGTTTTTTTTTGTTTGTTTTTTTTTTTTTTTCTCTACATGAAGAAATGACACTGGTTAATATGTTTTGTTGTTTTTTGTTTTGTTTTGTTTTGTTTTGTTTTTTTTATTATTTCCTAGTGTAATTTCCCAGTAGCAATTTTCTTGATTCCAGGTATTTCTAAGGTTAATTCTAAGACTGTGAGGAAAATTCTTACAAACTCAGGAAAAATAGAAACATGGTAACATTTTATTACTTCTCTGTCCTTCTATAGTAATTTTTATGGTCATTTGTGCTGATTCCAGACTGATTGCATTTGTGCTGAAAGCAAAAACCCAGACAGACCCTCCAAGCAAGATGGACTGTTGAATATTTCCGGGGGGGACCTCACATTTCATGGAAATTGGTTTGATTTGACCCTTCCATCATGGTCTCCAGGAATCAAGTCAGAACAGGACGCCATGTCAGGGTTGCAAAATAGAGAAACTCTTCACTGTAGCCTCATTCTTCTCTGCTTATCTCTTGCAACATCAATCTCTTTTTTTTTAAATCGTCATTCTACAGTAAGGATGTGGCCACAGCTGCTGGGAAGTGATACTGAAGAATCTTAAGTACAAACAGTATGGAGGACTGACCATGAAATGTTATGTGAGATATTGGTCTCAACAGTTATTTCAGCTTTCTCATGCTCAGTGATCTCTCCAGTGATACATGTAGGAACCTTGAGACCTCTTGTCCTTCTAGTGTGCCCTTTTTCATATAACAGTATTTTTCTCCATTTTGTGCCATCTGTTCAGTCACTCTTAACCTTTTCTCCTTCCTTTCCTCATCCTACGTTCCTTTTTAGGCTTTTCTTATTATATGGCAACTGTCTGTTCACCTTTCCTTTATAGTCTTTGTTTTATTCTTTTTCTTGTCATCTCCCTCTGTCTGCTCTCATGACTCCTCTGCTTTCAAAAATCTCCCTCAGGTTTCCTACACATGACGGCAGTTCCGTGCTGCAAGCACTCTCCATGTTTTCTCATGGGAATGCTTGTCTGGAGCACTGCCAAAGGAGTCATCTGCAGCCCTGCCTGCTTAGAGGATTGCTTGCTTGGCATCAGTGCCTCTAGGCTCTGGACGTGTCATTGGACTTGCAGTGGTAATAGCAGGGCCTGTAAGTGTTCATTTTCCTCATAAGAAATGACCGTTTCCACTGACCACAACACTAAGGGGGTTTGCTTCTCAAAGGATTTGTGTTTCACAATTGACTGACTTTTAAAACAAACTACATAAGAAAGGATTAGCGTTGGGTTAATCATAGAATCGTAGAATGGTTTAGGTTGGAAGGGATCTTAAAGCTCATCTAGTTCCAACCCCCCTGCCATGGGCAGGGACACCTCCCACTAGACCAGGTTGCTCAAAGCCCCATCCAGCCTGGCCTTGAACACTTCCAGGGATGGCTTTTCTCTGGCCTGCAGCCACGATAAGAGACATAGGACCTGTGGTGAGCCCTAAGCCACTTGCCTGACCCATGCCTACCTTCTGCCCAGTAGCCACGCAAATGGCTCCAGCACCACATCTGTAGGATCTTTGCGCCTCCAGGACTTCCACCTTCTCCCATACTGCTCTTTTGCAGGCAGGTGTGGTAAAACTCCCTCTGCTCTAAACAGACCTCAGTATTGAAGGTGTCAGAAGAAACACACATTTATGTCGAACTGGTTGGGAGCATTACTTGGAAGATAAGATCAGAAGAAATATCTATATTCTTGTGTAAGTGGTATTTCCTTGTATTTCATTAATATAAAAGATAATATAGAATCTATTATTCTGAAACCCCCCATCCTTAACTCTATGCTTATTTCAGCTTTGCTTCTTTCCTTTTTCTCTCCTGGCCAGTCTCACAAGTGTCTTGATCTCTCAGCCTGTGTCTACCCTGCTACATAGGGAAGAGCCCCAGAGAGGGCTCAAGCACCTCGTTTCCACACTCCTCAATTCTTAGCTCACTCCCTAGCTCTCTTCAACACAGATTTGCTATAAACCTAATCTGTCCACCTAAGCTATGAGAATATGAGCCAGCCAGTGATACTTGGCCTTGGAGCTTTCTTTTATTTAGAGGTATGTGCATAGCCCGTATGTTTAATTTTTTCACTAGCAAAACCTTACCAAGGAAAACATTGCTAAACTTATTGCCTAATGTTACCGGACATATGATGTGTCTTACTCAGCAGTAGTGATCATATCCCTAGCAAGTTGGATGCTAGCAAACATGAGTCTCTTTGGTCTTTTGTAGCAAGGCATAGTCAAAGTCAATCTGATCTAGAATGATCTCCATATCAATGTGTCAGAAAGAAAATACAGTCACATTTAAAAGCTGTGGTATGCCTATAGTAGTTTTTACAGAAAGCACCCATTAAATACTAACTTAAGCACTTTCAATTCTTACTATCGTAGTCTCTACAGCTCGTTGTATTTGCTCTTAGGCTGTGAGTGCAGAATGCTACCAGAAAATGTCACCTGAGACCAAGGCTCCTTGGTTCTAATTGCCAGCTTTGCCAGGGACTTCATTTTCTTGAGTGGGTCTGGGAAAGTTACTCCTGCTCATGACACACTTCCAGAAATGAAAATCTGAATTTTAGTCATACAGTGATGTGAGGATAAACTGATACTTACATATTGCGGACAAACTGATGCTTATACATTGCGGACATATGGAGACTACCATACACTTGTTAAGTGTACCAGGAGGGACAGAAACAGGAATAAAAACCTTACAATTCATACCAGGCAATGAAATATTCCTCTCAAATTGCTGCCTAAATGCAACTTTCACAGAATCAGTTCAGTCTTTAGATCAGTATTTTGGTTTCTGTAGGTGATACAAAACTGGGAGAAGTAGTTGATATACCACTATTTCACTTCAGAGGGACCTGGACAGGCTGGAGAAATGGGCTGACAAGAATCTCATGAAACTCAGCAAATGGAAGTGCCAAGTCCTGCACCTGGGGAGGAACTACCTCTGGCACCAGCACAGGCTGAGGATGACCTGCTGGAAAGCAGCTTTGCAGAAAAGGTAATGGGTAAAACCTGAAATAATAGAAATTAAATTTAAACACAAGAAAAAACTTTTTACTGTGAGGGTAATCAACCACTGGAATAGGTTTTCCAAAGAGGTTGTGCAGTCTCCAATGTTGGAGATGCTCAAACCTGACTGGAGAAAGCCCGGAGCAACCTGCTGTAGTTGACCCTGCTCTGAGAAAGGGATTGGACAGGACAACCTCCAGATATGCCTTCCAGCCTCAACCATATCAAGATTCTGTGATTTACTTCTTTGCAAGAACTAGAAATCCACTTATTTCTATTTCAGATTAATTTATAGAAAGCTTACAGAAAATAACATTTCTTTCAGTTATTGCAAAATAAATGTCAGATAACAAATGTCAAATAGGGCAACAGGCATTACAGAAATTTCATAGTCTTCCTTGAATCTTGCAGAAAGCTTTAGAAATTTTATATATGCACAGTTTTATATTTTTAATCAAATAGGCTAAAGCATCACCAAAATTTTGCTTAGACATTCTTAAGCGGGAAGCTAATCCAGATTTTGTATGTGCACTAATATAACCACACCTAGCTTAATCCTTGGCAAACATTTGTATTCTGCACAAAATCTTCTGTGGGACAAGAAAAAACAATAGACAACATAGAGAGACATACCTCCTGTTGAAAAACCCCTCCTCCTTTATCTTGTTTGGACTTTGGATCGCAGCAGCAAGGCCACTTGAACCTGTAGTTGTGGTCATTCAGGCATCAGTAAGTGTTCTGCCCTGCCAGTTAACTTTTTTCACAGCATGCCAGTATGAAGTAGCAAATGCTGCAAGTCAGAAAGTGACTCAGTTTATCATCCGCCTTACTGCTTTCAAACTTCCTTAAATTTCCTAATTTGCAGATGTTAATGATTTCACACAAACTGATCGCACAACTACCTCTTCCTTCCTGTTATGTTGGATGAACTAAACATTAATAGCCACAATACTCATAGAAAAGCCTCTCCTAAAAATAAGCACATTTTCATAAATAACATGTTCTGCAAATAACAGCAGTGTTGTGTAACTAATCCATGTTTAAAATGCTTACAACATGGACACTTTATTCTGTCAGGAGCTGACTGGTTGTATTCATCATTTACAACCTCTGCACCAGCCCAGGTTCTCCTCTGAGGAAGATTAATCCTTAGCACGCGTTCGCAAACAGCCAAGAAAATTCTGCCTTGTGTATTTGTAGGCAGAGTGGCAAGGCAAATATCAGATGCAAATTTCTGAACTTTCTCACTGCCCAGTTTTGGCTTGGTTTTGTTTGGTTCATCTTAGGCTACAATATCAGGGGTTAGGTGCAAAATCATCTTAATTTTCAAATTAAAAATGAATATCCAAAACATTTGCTGAATTTAGTAATATCAAGTTCACAAAAGACTTTGCAGTCATATACATATGAGACTCTAAGCCACAAGGTTTGCTTTAACTTCCACCAGCTTTAGATGTGTCTCTGGGTCATGCTGTTAGCCACTTCCCAGTTTGCTTTACGTGATGTCTGACATGCAATCTTCATGTAATAGATTATTTTTAGTTCTTGCTGTTCTCAAATGCTTGTAGCAAGATTGATTCGAATTATGCCTTACCTTCCAGTCCCAACACAGGCACAATAGCAGGAAGGTGAAGAACTCCCCAGACTTCTTAGGAGTGAGACAGGATCCTTAGTCTGTTAGAGGAAGAACTATTTTTAACTCTGCTTTCCTTGAACAATTTTTTTTTTCTGTGTATGTGCTCAGATCCACCAATAGCAAATTGCTTCACACACATTTCAAATTTTAAATGTCTTTGCTTTTCAGTCAGAATTGTTCAGTCTTGCCCACCTTTACCCGATGATTCCCACCAGAAGGGCATGTTAATAATATTTTCCATTTTAAAACCTTGAGGTTATGGATAAAAAAAAATATAGACAAGTTAAGTGAGTAATACCGAAGGCAGAGTGCATGTGAGGCAGTGGCTCAGCTGCAGAATTTGGTCTCTAGACCCACATACCTAGCATCGACTCAGTCCTTGACAGCTTTTTCGGTACAGTCCTTGGGAACAGGACTGGCATGTTTCAGATCTTCTACTCACTAAAGGATTTAATTTGCTTATTTTAGGTAGTCTAAAAAGAACACAGTTAGTACACGTGTCAGTGTCGTATGAAATTGCCTGTTCAACAAATATGCTCTACTTGGGTACCACCAGCTACCTCAGTGATCACTACTACCTTGTGTAACTTTTCTATAGCACCATTCTCTCAAGCCACACATATTTGTGATGCAAAGTGTGTGTCTACACCTGATTAGTTTTGATGAAGGGATCTGTATCCTCTTGTGGTGGCATGCTTGGTCAGGTTCTGGGTAACCTGAGGGTGGTCTTACAGTGTCATCTGACCAGTACCTTCAAACAATACTACTACAACAGTACAAACAGTACTACTGCCCAAACAGTGGCTGAATTAGTTTTAATGATCCATTTTAAACTCTAGTCTGGAGTAATTCATCAGGGCTCTGTGTGTACCAAGTGGTGCAGCCACCCTTCCCCTCTTCTCCGGGTCTGGCTGCCTGCTCTCCTTCACTGAGTGGTGTGGGATGGGCCTTGGTCCGGGAGGGCACAGTCCTGCTGGCACCATGGCTGCCCTCAAGTCCTGGACAAGACCAGGACTCTGACTCTCTTGGGGACCAGCTTCCTTCAGGACATATGAAATCTTCAACAGGCCCCACCTTCTCCTGGGAACAGTCATCTCAACAGCTTGTGAACACAGTCTGCAGCCTTGTGTTTATGATAAGCCAGCAATGATTTTGGTTTTGTTTAATGTGCTTTTCTGTTGTTCATTCTAGTTCAGTATTGGCAACGTGAGTGGCTGAGACTCCCCCAAGAGCAGTCAGGGGTGGGCAGAGACCTCTCCAGTTCTCCCAAGACAGCCCCTTCCAGCACAAGAGCTCTTGGTCTACAGGTGTAGGGTGGTCTGGGATCTCTTGCAGGTGGTGTTCTACACTGTTGATGTAGATGTTGCTACCAAATGCAGGAATAGCTTGTCATAAATGAAAGACAGAAAATTCACTCTACATGGTCAGAAAAATCTGTTAATAATAATGTCTCAGTTATCATTAACATTTGCAGGGTTAGGAGGAGCTCCAAAAAAACCTTCCAGGCTAATAAACCTTCAGAAATGTTACCAACTTTTCATCAGAAAGGAGTCGATGGAACAACTGTGTTCATATCTTTCAAGAAGTTGACAAATGTTGTATGAAATGCTTTTCTAATAGACTAGTAAAAGCTGTGTAAATCACAGAGTTCTAGGAAACGCACAACACAATTTTTCAAAATGCTGTTTTTAAAAAAGTTATTTTAAATTAATGTTATATTTTTTACTTTTCCTCTTCTGTAAGTGTAAATTCAAGTGAGTAGTAGATGATTTCAAGGTTCCTTTTGAACTATTCCTTCAGCCTGTTTGTTTCCAGACAGGACCAGCAGATGGCAGCCCTAATCTTGACCAAATCAGCTGGTCACCCCAATTTGGTGTCATCTGCAAACATGATGACAATGCATTCCACCACTTCCTCCAGGCCACTGATAAAGACGTTAAACTGGATAGGTCCCAGGATAAACCCCTGTGGTACCTGACTTGTCACAGGCGTTTACCCTTGTTAAAATCATACTTACTGTTCCCAGTGACCTTCTTCTCCTTAATGTGCCCAGAAATGTGCTCCAAGAGGACTCACACCATGAGTTTCCCAGGCTGATAGGCCTGCAGTTCTCTGAGTTGAACTTTTGGCCTTTTTTTAAACATGGATGCAATACCTTTCCTGAATAAGTTGAAGTATGTTATGCCTTCCCAGGAGAAAACAGGAAACAAAAAAGGAGTTTGTTTAGCATCTATTTAACAAGACCATAATGCCATCCCTTGAGTCTCTCGATACTGTCTTTATTATATATTCCTATTCCCTTCCCTACAGAGAGCCAATGAATGGTTAGTAGCTCATGGGTACGTTTTGGTGGATTAGAGCCAAACTATGCTTCACTCTGGCAATTTTGCCCAAGAGGAAAGATATCATGAAATGCTGAATAAACCAGTGTAGTCTAATACAATCCCATCACTCCTTTAGGGGGTGATTGTGAGCATTTCAACTCTGGCCACTGCTATGTACTAAAGGAAATACAAAGATGGTTTGCATGTGTGTCCAGCATGAACTCAGCCTCATTAAGAAATTGGCCTTGTTGTTCTGATCTGCTGCAAAAAGCTTCCCAGGCAAGTCTTTGACAAAAAGGCAATCATTAACTTTGTCAAAGGCAGTAGGTGTTCCAGGAGCTGTCTGCACACAGCTACAGTAGAATTTGGACAGTGTGGGGGATCGCCCCTGGCTGCACTGGTAACTGGAAGGCACCCCAGTGGTGGAATGTGTCCAGGAACAAGTGTTCCCAGCACTGATTTGGCCATAATTTGCAAGAGATGTCCTCAACAACTCCTGGACATAGTACAGAGGTTAGCTTGGGTCAGGGCTAATTTCTAAAGGCAGTTTGCATGTGTCCACCTTATTTAGGGGATTAATAAAATGTATCTGGGCTCTTACATGCCAGTTGGCCTCACTGCAAGAGTGTAGTCCTGGGAGTATTTAGTCTAATAATCAAATGTTCAGTATCATTATAAAACTAGTCTAATAGTTATATTCAAATTTCTACTATAGAAATCTAAGTCTTTGAGTCTCAAAGTGAAAAGCAATTTTACACCAAAGCATAAACCTAATGTGTCAGTGATTCCTCCCCCAATCATGAAAAACATTGGGAGACCCCCAAAATCTGAATCTCAGAGACCAAAAGGAGCAGCAAGATATAGGAGTTATCAAAACTAGTGGGGCTACTCAGAGGATAAACTTCCTTTTTTTGTGAATACAAGTGCTCAAAGGCTAATTCTGTTAAAGGGGGAAATCGCAGAGCATTTTCTCTTTGAGTCTTAAGACCACCTTAGAAGTCAAAGTGAGCTTTCAGCATTACATCTTCAGATAGGAACAAGGGCATGGTCCACTGGCAAACAAGGGAGTCAGATGATAAGACTCTTTTGGTATAACTCCAGATCAAGTCTGAGCCTTGTATGGAATTAGATATTAACTGAAGGTGGAAGTTTTGTCTGTGCTCTCCTATTACCTGCTTGGATTCTGACTTCCATGCTGGAATATGCTTCTTTTCCAAAGAAAGGAGCACAGAAATCAAATTATACCAGTAAAATATAGTTTGTTGCTGTGCTCCTGATCTCTTCCAAGGGTATCAGGAGACACCCCAGGAGGTGGGGGTATTTGCCTCTTTTCTTCTGTGCTGGCCTCATGGTCTCTACTGACTACTTAGCTCTTACAAGGGCTTAAGTTGTGTAAGGGATGCAGAAATTAGATTTTTGCCAAGTACTGATAATACTGTTATTCTGTAGAAACGTTACCTAATATTCTTTGATTCTACAAAGCCTTCACATGCGGCACCACTATGGCTGTATGTGATAAAGACATGGCTATGCGCCCCCTGGTATCTTCCCACACAGTTAAATCAAACATTGAAATGTATTCTTTGGGTCCCATTCATAATACAAACAGATCAAATGGTAGAGATTTTTGCCTCTTTAAAAAGAAAAATCTCCTTGGTCCTGGCTTAGCATAGTAAAAGGGCTTAGCATTGTACAGAGACCCTGTACAAAATAAGATGACATTTGTCAACTAGTTGGAGCCCTATCCACAGAAGGAATACAGGAAAACATGTGAATTTTGACAAGACAAAAACAAGAGCACAATGTCAGGCCAAAAAGGTTTTTTATGGAACAACCTGTAAAAGGAATAAAAGAAATCTAATAATAACTCATTTCCCGAAAAAGGAATCTTATCAGAAACCATTGACCAAATAGATGATAAAGGTTTATTAAAAGATTTGTGAAAGGAGGTAAGGTGACAGCAGAAATTATCAGTGAGTATTTGGTACTACAGATGCCCTCAAGGATGTTGTCATGCTGGGACTTTTCTTCACGATCATGCTCAAAATGAAGTGCCAGTCAAAGGGGTTAGAGGAAAAAATCAGCATCACATTGTTAGACCAGGAGAAAAGTCTAAGCTGCCTTGAGATGAAGTAATTTGGGATATAGAAACCAAAGATGACTGTGAGGAAGTTCAGTAACCTGATAATAGTGAGTTATTGAATGATAGATTGGCAGATGAAATGACAATTTCATGTACAATGTACAAAAATATAAAGTTTCACACATGATAAAAAAAAAATATCTTAACATACTGAAGAGCTGGATTGGCTGATACCTTTATGCCCCTGTATATTGCTGTTTCTATATGATACATTTCCAAAGATTTTTCTGTCTGGTGTAAAAATGCTTGACTTGGGAGGCTGCATCACCTGAGCATGACAGAACTCCACCTGTCCTCTGGAACAGGGAAGACACCACCAGCAGGCCAGAATCTCTTCTGAAACCATTTATGCTGATAAATTGCAGGAGCAGTTCAGTGTAGGGATGCAGCAAAGCAGGAGTGTAAACAAGCCCAGCAACCTAGCATTGGAAAGAGTAACCACTTGTGAGTTAATAAAAATGTTAGCAGAACCTGGCCCAGTGTTATTAGGAAAAGAGGAGAACATTAAGGGCTGAAATTATATCGGTTTTCTAAGGCTTACTTAGAGATACTGGCTGCAATGGTCAGCTGAATCTAATATTTAGCAGCCTGCCACATTTAGATACTACTACTCTAACCAGAGAAAACAGGCAATTGGGGTTTTACACTACTCTACAAGTACAGCAAGACTAAAGCTGGGCCTCTCCTGTAATACACAATCTCAAATTTGAAATATGGCAAAGTAAACCTTAAGTCTCGTAGGCTTCTGAGAAAATGGCCTAACAGAGCCTACACCAAGAACAATATCCCAGGAGATATCCCTATTCACCTCTCTTTAGAAATGGTTTCCTTATCTTTATCACTTATCTGAAAAGGCTGTTACTAGTCCTTTCAAAAATGCTCCATCCACACGAACGAATTTATGGCAAGGTAAGGCCACATCAGACACCCGTGACCAACAGCAGAAATAGAAATATTTTTTGGCAAAAAGCTTATCTGTTTTCCAAGAATGAACATGTAAGAACAGAGGGTGGGTATACACTTCGCATAGAAAATGGAAGAGGAAAAAGCAGTTGGTCCAAATGTAATGCACCAACCCTCTGAGATGAACCATTTCTCTGTGCACAAGCATCTGCTCTTTCTCAAACAGAAATGTAAGTCTGTGCTTGTCTCAAATTCTCAGCATCAGGTATAGCACTTTCCAGAGAATACATGTAGTTGTTGCTCTGTGCAGATATGATACTTCTTCATAAGTCTGAGAACCTTCCAATGTTCAGGAGAATCTAGGCCTCCTCAGGCTGCTTTCTCCAACTGTATGTCACCTCATCCTGGGAACTGTAAATGCCATTGGAAATGTCCAGACCCTAAAAAGGACAAAACTTCTCACCAGATTAGTCCTTTTCCCTTCTGAGAATGCCCTGCATAATTCTGAAATTACTTGGTCTTCAGTATTGTTGGATCAGAAGGTGAGAAACACGTTCCTACATCTGTATAAAACAAGCATATTTTTGAAATGGGTTACATTCCTCCACAATAAGAAGTCCTAAACACCCCCCTTTTGCTACCTCGTTTCTTTCTCCTTTGAATAAGAATCACAATTTAACATGCTTTCTGACTGCAAAGACTAGTACTCGTTTGGGATTCATGAGAGACAAAGGGCCCTTCCAGTCACTGAAAGAGAAAATGAAGAACTGGATGTAAAGGACATTATTCATTTTCCTACCTCAGAAGGAACACCTAAACACGAGTTACCTGAGCTCCTCATCTTTTCCAATACTGGACTTTCCTATGCTTCCCCAGGCCCCAAACCCTAAGGCTATATATTAGGTGGAGAATGCATCAGGAAAGGAAAAAGAAGTGCTGGCTCAAACTGACAGCTCAGCACTGAAAAGAAGTGAGATCCGTCTGAGTCAAGGCCTATTCCCAAATGGAAAAGGCATGTTTTATGCAGTAGTTCTCTAGGCAACAGTACCAGTACATAGTATGACTCCAGCTCTCCCGGTTATTTTAAGTGTACAAGTGGGAACCATTATTTCCCAACAGGGACTTAGAAAGGCTGACCAGCTTTGACAAGAGCCATTTAGAGAAATATTTAGAGAAACATTTAGATTGGAATGTATATCTGAAGGTCATTGAGTCCAACCTCCCACGTAAAGCAGAGCCAACTTCAATGTCAGATCCAGCTGCTTGTCCAGTTCTGTTTTGAATATATCCAAGGGTGGAGATTTCACAGCCTCTTTAAGCACCCGTTCTAGAGACCATCCAACCATTGTCACCCATAAATCATTCTCTTTCCTTATATCAAATTGGACTTTCTCTTGCTGCAACTTGTGGCTGTTCCCTCTCACCCTCACACTGTGCAACTCCCAGACCAGTCTGTTCTGTCTTCTTTACATGCAGTTGAAGACAGTGGTAGATCCAGATCCCCTTAGCTTCTGTTCTCCAGTCTGAAAAATCCCAGTTCCTTCAGATCCCCATAATCCTCTTGGTGTCCCGCTGCTGAACTTACCCAGCTTGTCAGTGTCTTGTACTAGGAAGCTGTAATCTGGACATGGAACTGCATGTGCAGACTCATGAGTGCTGAGTACACGGAATAATCATCACCCTTGACCTGCTGGGTCCACTCCTCCCAGTATAGCCTAATGTGTGGATAGTTTTCATTACCACAAGGAAGCACCACCAGCACCTCAGACCCTTTTCTGCACACCTGTCGGTCAGTCATTCTCGAGGATACATGCAGTTAGTTTTTCCCAGTACTTGTCTTTGCTTTTGCTTCAGGAGGTTCCTATCAACCCCTTTCTTCAGCTTGTCAAGAGCCCTCTGAATAGCAGGCCTACCCTCCAATATATCAGGCAGTGTCCCCTGCTGTCATCCGCAGTCTTGCTAAGGCTGCATTTCATCCCATTGTCCAAGTTACTGTTAGTACTAAACACTATGAGTCTCATCGTTGATCCTTGAGAAGCGTCACTTGTAATCAGTCACTGCAGTCAACAACAGCCTGGGCTGTTTTCCCAATACCTTGTCCTAACCCTATGGCTCTGAAAAATTATTGTCCAGCTGAGTAGCAAAGGCCTCTGTTTGAACAAAAGGACACAGAGATTAACTGAGTCATGCACTCAATATTTTAAAATACTAAGAAGTCAAAGAGTAATAAAGTCAAAGTAGTAAAAAGGCAAGTAAGCAGTAAGAACATAAAGAGCTAGATATCTACAGAAGTAAATTCTGGGCTGATATCAAGTTAATGGTGGCTGATCTCTTAACTTGTAACACACTTCAGCTCTAGGATTTCTTTGGGTTTTAGACATACTCCTGTCCTCTGAGATTCCTGTTGATTACAGGCCACCACTCAATGTGTTAGCCTGTTTTTCATCCTGTTCTCAATTTTCTAGTTGCCTATGTGTACTTTAGGAGATCTGAGGAAACTTCAAGTATAAACAGGCCATTCTTGACAGTGGAACAAAGGCATTCAGGCACTAGAAATTTTTTTAAAATTTTTTATTCATCTCAATAAATTGATTCTTATTCTTTTTTTTATATGAGACAAACACATTCTATTTCCTTAAACAAATTAAAATGTAACTTTTGTTTTGTAACATTGTAATTTCTTGACTTAAATATTTCAACCATATTCACAAAATGGAAGGTATCCCATAAAGACAGGTTACCCAAACAGTTAAAGTTAGCCATAACTAAAAGCAAATACGATGGCATTTAAAAAAATTGCTTGTGAAGTATTATTCTCTCTTGGCTGCACTACTGTTTTTGCCAAGAAAAGGAAGAAATTGAAGAAAAACTATATTTTATTCCAGACTTTCCACAGGAATATACAGTTGCCTGAGCTAAGAAACGCACTTTCAAATTCCTCAGTTTTTCTTGGTTATTTCACTATGTCAACAACTAATATCTCTTCATTTTCAGGTGTTAGTGATTGAATTTTGCTCCCCATCAGCTGAAATGAAAATAAAAATTTGCATTAGTTTTATACATAAAGTTAGGTTAGCATCTACTTACTTAACATACAATTGTGAGAGTATTTCAACTTTTGTTGCACGCTTTATAGAAATATTTCACTTCTTTGTTTCTTAGCTGATAAGCTTTCCTTAGCTAGACATAACAGTGAAATTTCAGCAGCTTTGTAATGCTGACACATGATTTTTGACTGGCCTGGAAGTGGACAGGGAGAATGTGTGTTTTTCTCCAGTGCACCGTGCAGATTACCACATATCATCTCAAATTAATTAATACAAAAGGATTATTTTCACCAAGGTGTGAAACTACATGAGTACATATTGGCCTGAAGTTTAGCTAATTGAGCAGGCCATGAGAAAGTACTGGACATAACACAATGGACCGCTGGACAAGAAAAGGACACAAGTGAGCTGCTGGTTGGTATGCTGGTCTGGGGAAATGCTGCGCGTGACCACCGCAGTCTGTCCTGTTACCTTACAAAATCCTGTTTTGAACTGTTTTCTGTGTCACCTTTCTTGCTATCCTGTATGTCTAGCTTGCTAGTGAACTTCGTTGAAGCTGGACTAGTGGGTGAGTAGGAGATACCTGCACCTGGAGAGACCCGCACCTGGAGAGACCCAAGGTGAGAGCTGGTGACCTGGTAGGGGGACACAGGGTCTGGACACAGAGATCAGATGTGAGGAGCTTGTGACTGTGTAGTTATTGTGGGTGAACAGAGTGAGGGTGTATGCACGTCTCACTGGCAAACTTCATCCCTGCTCAGCTGGAGAGCAGCAGGAGGACTGGGATGTCTGTGACCCCCTTTATGTGACTGCTGGTGGTGTTGATGTGGTGCTGCTAAAGGCACCTGTGCTGGTTTTTGTGGCTGGCTGCATTAGTGTCCTCTGTGTGTCCCATTGTACACGTGTGTGCCTCATGCCCTTGTTGCTGCCTGGACCAGGGGCATCAGTGCCTGCGCCTGTGAGACTGGAACAGGAGAAACCCCTGGATTCTGGAAGAGCACTGCATTTGACTTCCCTTAACAAACTTGCCTGCTGATTTGCTCTCGTAATTCCTCAAAATATGTCAAAGACTTGTTCTCTGTGTTAAGTTCCTTATAATTTAAAAAATACCTACAGTAGAGTCGTGTATGTATTTCACACATTTAATATAAAATAGAAAGAGAACATACCTCTGGATTTGTATCAGGAAGTCCATGAAATGCATTTTTTGGCTCTGGGATTTCTGGAAATGCTGCTTTCCAACAGCCAGTTCTGGAGATCAAAAGGGTTGGAATAGAAGAGTAAAATTAAGTAGCCGTCATGGGTAAAAACCCTTGAAACAGCTTTTATCTTCCTCTTCCAGGATAGAAGAGAAATGAAAAATATACATGATCTCAGCACAGAATGAACGCATATCAGGAAAACTCTAAGGATTTGGATGGTAATAGTTTCATTTTTGGTTAAAGATTCACTAGTAGTTATTTTCTTCTTTGAAAGGAAAAGGAATTCGTGTTGCTCTTTAAGTCACTACAACCAGTGAAAAGTGGGTGTAAAAATTTTAAACGAGTTGGAAGAACAGTATCTTCTCTGAATTACTATATATTTCCATACAAAGTGCATGATACAACAGAATACATTTTTTCTTTCTGTTTCCCTTAAGTGATTTATTTCAAGAAGCAAGCTGTTTAGCTTATGTGCTTTCAGATTCATTGCTTGCTAGGACAATTCTAGTGAAAGCTGCAAAATCTTTAGTGGTAAGTACAATCAGCCTCTGTGTTTGCAATACATTCAGCAGTTCAAGAAATCAGAAAACTTATTGTGTAGACATTCTACCTTACAAATATTCAGAACAGCTGTACTGTTAATATAAGTAATTGCATATCATTTCTCTCTGTGCTATGTTGACAGGAGAGGCCCTGGAAAAAGTTGTGTGGATCAGCTGGGGAGGGACTTTGGGCATCACCATTATAGTACCTGCATCAGGATTAATCAGTACCTGCATTTGGATTAATTTCTTCTTATACAGTGTGAGTGAGAAAGTTTTATCTATACTACAGAGACACCTCTACCTTATTTAAGAACTGCAGATGTTCCACATACCCTCAAAAAATAAAATAAATGCATAAATTAAGTTTACCTCTTGCAGAACAAAATTGCAACAATTGCCACTACGAGTGTCGCAATTGCTACCACAAGTAAAATCCATACTGAAGAAGAAATGATTTCTTCACTTCCTGAAAGAGTCATAAAATATTATTGTTAATAAAGAGGAATAGATGTACAACTGTGTCAAACATCTGCTCTGGTGACTAACTGGTGAATGTCAGTCTGAAAGGTTTCACTTGGTATTAAAATAAACTCTTTAATTTAGGGCCTTAGCAGTAACATCTGCTGGGAAGGATTGACATTGAGCCCCTTTGTCCATCCCCTGCAGTAAGCAGGTATGCACTTCAGTTGCAAACGCGTAACTTCTTGTGTCGATTTCTAATGTCAGCCTGTTAAGGGATGTATTGATTCTCTTCCTCCTCTTCTTCATAGTAACGTGGAGGGAAACAAAAACAAGTTTGCCAAGACTTTATATATATGTGCGTCAGTAGATGCATTGCAATGTGTGAGGTAGACAGGACATCGCTGGGGGAAGAGTAGCCCAAAGCATTGATTTTTGTTCTTACCAAACTCTACGGGTGCGCTCCACTCCCCCCAGGCTGAGTTCACAAGGCAGGCACCGCCAGCTGTTCTCATTTTCAAGAGGTACTTCTTTCTTGTATTGGATCTTTCAAATGTGTGATTATTTCCCCCTTCCTAAAAAAAAAAGTAAAACTGAGTTGTTTTTCTTTGTTGCATGTCTAGGTGTTGATAATACACAAGTGCCATTTACCAGTGAAACTTTTACAAGGCTAGGAGAGCATTGCTTGTTAAAGTAGACTGCTGTTACAAAGCAAAAAATAAAATATGTGTGTTTATTATGTGTATAATATGTACACATCCATGTATCTCCTTCAAAAAATAACCTGTCACTCAGTAAACATTTTATGTCTAGAAGCTTTTCGTCTTTTAAACTATATCCTGTAATTTCTTACAATATAGTCTGATCTATTGATAATTTCCCTTGGCCCATTGACAGAGGTAGAAAAGTATCTCGAATTGCCTCATTTCAATACTGCTAGAATTGAGTGATTTGAGGAATAAACTGTCTGCATGAACCTCATCTTCCTCAGTTTTTGCATTATGACTTTTCAGGAAAAGCATAACTTTCCAGCCAAACCTGTGAAACAAGTATAAGACTTCAATACTTAGTGTTACTACAATTTACTGAACCATGCTTACTTTTGGATACTTTCAGGATAGAGATGGGATGTGCAAACTGCATGGATTAGAATGAGGTGCAGCATACCTGGAGGACAGCCTCCATCCCAAAGGATCCCAAAGGATCACAAAGGCCTTCTGTGGTCTTTGTTTTTCATAAAGACAATTAAATTCCTAGGAGGTGTTTTCTCTATGTCTCTTTTCTCTGCTGTCACTGATGTGTAACTTCAAATTCTGATCCAAATATTTGAGAGGGGGGAGAACAGATAATATAATATAAAATTGAAGGTTTTTCAAAATACTTACAGAATAGTAATAAAGTTCTGGCCTTGAATATTTAATAAATGACATATGTCATGATAATTAACAGTTTGACACATTCATAAAATTTATAAATAAGGATCCCATAAAGCATGACATTGAACACGTACTGCTTTAAAGGCATTTGCATACTATTTTCTTTTCACAAATGACTACAAAACTAACATATATTGCTGATTAATAGAACAAGCAAACTTACTTGTATAGAAGTATATTTGATTTTTCCCTCAGGGTTATCCTGTAAATTGAGAAAAAATGTTTTATTTTTGTGATTACGTGTTTTGTGTTTAGATAATAAGTCATTTTTATCTACTGTCCCATTTTTTTGCATTACTCTTTCTTATCCACTTGACAGTTTGTTCAGAAGAACTAGTAATTTATCTAAGATTTAGTATCTAATATATAATTCATCTACAATGCCAAGTTTATATAGTTACTAATTCTTCTATGGAAAAGTATTTATTTTCCTTACCACCAGAGTTGAGAAATAAATTTTCTTTCAGATTGGGGATTAAATTGAAACACACGCAAACCAGACCTGAATGAAAACTGTAACTTTATTCTTACACACACACACACACAAAAAGATAAAAATCTGTGAAATAAACTTCTTAGTTTACACCTAGTGTTTATATTTTACAATAAATGTCACTATATTTAATTGCAAATACTATGTAAATATTGCCTCCTTTTCCATCAGATGAAAATATTCAGGACTGACATGGATTCACAGGTATTTTAGGCTGCCCTTCACCTACGTGTTTGGTAGATAGAATAAAATTCACTCATCTCTTCTGAACAGCCATAGTGACTTCCATGTAATGTAGTGACCACATACAACTAATGACTGGAGACTATATCATCTCCATTAGACTGTCAGAGTTAGGTATTTTTTTAATTATTTTACATTCTGTATTACTCCATTTTAAAACAAAATGAAATTAATCCAAACTTGTTTTATCAAACAACTGCATACATTGTCATGTGGCATCTGAATGTGAGTTTGGAAGGCGTGATGCTGTACAGGACAGCTTCTAGAATCTAACAAACTAATTTAAGCATAGGGATCAACCTAGGAGAAAGTGCAACAATATAGTCTCCCTTTTTTTTGTGCTTACACTAAAATAATATATCAGAAATGAAAACAATGAGATCATGGAAGACTTCAGAAAGTGGAGTTCCAGAAGGACAGCTGGTCTTTTGCAAATTTTGGAAGAAGACATGTATTAAAGGGTATTGCGTTTAAAAAAAATGAAGGAGAAAATGTGTACGATATTTAAAAGAGAGTCCCTCCTGCAGGGGATGGTGGCACCAACCTACTGACCTGACTTGATGGAAGTCTGTTGCTTGCTAGGGGCCAGGATCCAGGATGCTGCAGAAGGGCTGCTAGACTTGTCTAGCCAACTATTACCCCTTCCTGCTCTGCTGTGTGAGCACCAATGATACGGCCAGGGGTAACCTGGATGGTTTCAAGGGTGATTGCAGAACACTGTGGGGATGGTGAAGGGCAGGAAGCCCAAATGGTGTCTCCTCAGTCCTTCCAGTGCAAGGGAAAGGCTTGAGCAGAATTTAACTCATCCAGCAGGTCAACACCTGTCTGAGTGGCTGGTCTTACAGACAGGGCTTTGGCTTCTGCAACCTTGGGACCCTTTTTGAAAAATGGATGCTACTGAGCGGGCATAGGATGCATCTCCCTAAGTGGGGTGAGAATGTCCTTGCAAACAGGCTTGCTGACCTGGTTCTTGTGCTTTATCTAAAGGAGTGCCTTGAATACATATAGCTCTGTCTTGCCATAAATGATGAGCCAATAAGAAAGCTTATGGGTAGACATCAGAGGACAGACCAATGCAGGTCACAATATAGTAGGTGTTTGTTCCAGATCTCCTGATCAAGAAAAGGAAGCAGATGAGATCCTCATCAGGCAGCTTGAGAAAGCCTCACAGCCACAGGCCTTGGTACTCAAGGGAAATAGCCCTGGAGGGCAAAGTTGCTGGTTGATCTACAAGGACAGACTCCTCAGAACACAGGAACGGTCCATTCTGGTGTGCAGAAAATCGAGTAAGTGTGGGAGCTGAGCATGGCAGGACATGAAGCTTGAGTCTGAGCTCAGAGACAAGAAGGAATTATGCAGAAGGTAGAATGCTGACGGATTTGGGAGGAATAGAAAGGCATCGTCTGCACATACAGGAATAAAGTCAGGAAATCCAAAGCTCAGCTGGAGTTGAGACTAGTGAGGGAGGTGAACACAAGCAAGGTTTTTATGAGTGCACTGGCAACAAAAGGGCGATTAAGGAGAATGCAGGCCTGTTGCTCAGAGTTGGGGGAATCTAGTGACAAGGGACATGGGAAAGGCTGAGGTATTTGATACCTTTTTAGCTCAGTTTTCACTGGTAAGGTTTGCCTTCAGGTTTCCTTGATATCCTATAAAATCTTAACTTAAAACATCACTGAAGAAGAATCCAAGATTCTCAGCAAGTTCAGTTTATTGGTATCAGACATGAAAAAATGTGATTGAAATTATGTTAGTCACGGTTTATCCTTTTTTGTTTGCTCCCAATGTATTTTCCAGTCATGAAAAGAAAGTTTAAAGGCTAACTGTAATGTGATATGTGTTGGTCATAGTGTATTAGTAAAACAATACAAGTTTATACCTGGCAGTGGTAAAGCAATAAATTTTGCAGTACAGTAATTGCTGGACCTTGACATAATTACTAACATGAAAACTGCTAATAATAATTTAAAAATTGATAGGCAATTCAGACTACATGTGAATCGAATATTCTTTATAAAGTGAATATTAGGCATATTAAAAGACTTCAAGAAGTATGTATTGTGCCAGCAATACACTTTTATTCCAATGTCCCACGGAGTTTTCTATAAGCTTTCTTTGCTGCTAAGGCCAAGGGATTTGGAGAAGTAATGTGGTTTTGTATCAGTTAGTTGGTCTTGCAAGAAAAGTCATCTATGAAATAGCAAACCCAACCCAGACTAAGAAATTCCAGATAACAGAAATCTAGGGATGACCTTCAATCAGCCACTAAGTAGCCAAATCTAGTTGTAGCACAGGCAGGTTTTTCATTTGTAGTCACTATCTGCCACCCTGTGGACATTTGACGCAATTATGCCACAGTTTGAGTAGTCTGGGTCTATTCGAGCATAACACAACAAACTCACTCGTTCCTGTTGCTGCAAAAAGACTTGTAAAGCCAAGGTCTGAATTTGACTTTCATAGCTTAAATGATTCTATCAGTAACCTGTGCTTATCCACACTGCCTTTCTGCTTTCTCTAACACTTTTTTTCTCATACTCGTTAAGTGGATGCACGTTTTTCTGTCCAGTATTTACTGCTGATCTCTGCCCTTTCACAGAGATGCAGTCATCACTGGAAGGGCTCCACTGTGGGGCAGCTCCAACAGGTCTTAGTGAGAGAAGCGCCTTTCCTGAGTTTTGTCACAGCCAAAGCTGTGGTATGTTCAAGTCTTGATTAACCATGCTTCTCCTCCACACAGTCAACCAGTGTATTTCCAGCAATATCTCACAAGGGGAACAGGGATAAAAAAATCGGGCAGTATGGCATAATGGGGTGCCTGGAAGGCACCTGGAAGGCAACCACAAAGGAATACGGTGCTGTGTATGAGGAAGGCTACACCATACAAGAGGAACTGATTTTCTTTCTCTCCATGTATATTGGTAAATGCAAACATATGTATTACTATTAAATATAGGTGAAGAAATTCCTCTTACCTTATAGTTTATGATGATTTCATATTTAAAACACTTGTCTTTGTTAGAATGACTTATTTGGGGTGGTTGCCATTGAATTATGCAATCATTTTTAATTTCATCACAGTTGACAGTGATATTTGATGGAGGCATGAGCTTTTCTGAAATGATATATCCAAGAATTTAAATAATTAAAATCACTTGGTCTCTTTTTGCTTTGATATAAGAGAGTGCAAGTGCAAGTAACATCTCTAAGAGGAAACATACTCATTAGTGTCTATTTTTCTTAGGAACTCTGTTAGAAATAATTGAAAGACCAAAGTTCTTTAAATCCTGTCCCCAGGATCAGAAAAAAACAGGGGCTAAGCCAGGGAACATGATTTAGGAGCATACAAAGACACAAACCCTCTCCATTTACTCTTTTAGATGAGTAAGATAGAGTTCTATCTTCTTTTTACAAGGGTGTTTTTTACTGCAGAAGGAAAAACTGATGCTAAACCTAATGTAAGAAAACCAAAGGTCATTTCTTTCTTCAAGCCTCCTCATGGGATGCCTCTGTAACATGAAGCTGCTGCGTGCTTGATATTGTGAACTATTCAGTTTATTCCCCCCTTGCAAAAGATTAGCCACACCAATTTAAGAATGACACTTTAGTTTTAAGAATCTAGCCAACTTCTTCACGTATCTCCCCTCAATTCACAGATGTGAGCAAAAATATGAGGACCTTTATATTTTGGTCATCGCGAAGGACTTGATTATTGTAGGAGCAAAAGACACCCATTCATGACAGAAAGGCTGATAAAAGGCTGGTAGAGGAAACCTTAGTTTCAGCTAGATTGCTACTTCACAATAATATTTAGAGACAGGACTGGTTTATTTGTGATGAGCTGTTTGGTCAAAGAACAGTCTTGTTTCATCTGCTGTGAATGATATTACAGCTCAATTCCTTCTCTTTATAGAATGAAGCCTTGTTTTTTCCATTTTTTGGAGACAATAACCAAAACTTTGCCAAAAAGACTTTGGCACAGTAAAAGTAGTTGCAGAGGATGCTTCCAAATTAGAGCACCACATGTGAAAGAGCATATGAAAACCTGGAGTTTTGTGTACACATATAATATTCTCTCATCAAGATTATGGTGTTGGTGCATGCCATTCCCACTGGGAATGAGAAAGAGAAATCACTGCTCAGATAAACTTCTAAAAAGTCCTCTGTTGAAAGGTACTTGGCCATCATTGAAAGGACAGCAGGGGAAGTAAAATCTTTAAGTCCTCTGAACCTTGTTGGAGAAAGACCTAAAACCAGTAAAGGTAGATTGACGAAGAATCTGAGGTAGGATGCAGCTGTGGCGCTTCTTGCTTAATTTCCCTCATTGCTTTTTTGCTTGAGAAAGAACTTTTCTTGAAAAAACCGGAGTCTCTTACTTTTGACTCTAGGGGAGACAGAGGACTTTGCTCCTTCTCAGGGAAAAATGCTCTACTACCCTCATGCAATAGTGAAAACACAGCAAAAATAAATTATTTACTTACCAATTTTATACAGTTTAATGTACTTATCGTAGAACTGGATCAGGGACTCATTGCTAGACCCGTTCACCAGGAAGTAAGCCTCTACTGCAGTCTGTATTGTCACATTTTGGAATCTACATCCCATGTTTCTGCCATTTTCATCTTTAATGTAAAGCTTGCATTCCGTTGGGTCATCACGTCTGTATATAGCAAGGTATGTAAGTTAAACGTGGGCAGTGTGATGTGTCAAATGAGAATGCAGATTTCCCTAGACTCAAGCAGACCTACTTACCTTGAGTACTGCCAGTAGAGAAAATATTGGGTATCTTCTGGAGCATCCCTGCCTGCCTGCCAAGTGCAGTTCATGAGGGAAACGTTATAAATCACACAGGAGAAATTTTCAATGGCCGACCCATTCATGCCTGCAAACACAGGAATATCTGGGATGAGGAAAAATCATGTGACTGTTCCAAGCTGGAGGATCATGGCACACACTTAGATACATTAGATACCTGCAACTCCTGCTGGTTATTGCTTGGGTTAGGAATGACTTGCTTCATTTTAGGTAGTAACACTACCTAGAAAAGAAAGATATTTGCACTGGCAGATTCAATGAAGAATTTGTCATGGATAAATCCTCCAAAGATATGATTATAGTAGTGTCTGATAGAATAAGTCTCAGGGGAGTCTACACTGCGCTAAAACAGGCTGATAGCTAAAGTGAATACCTCTATGCTTTGAATTATTCTTATTCAAAAGGAGTCAGTGGTGCCACGATGTCACAAACTGAAACATTTGCCTGTCATCCTTCAGTACCCTACTGTAGCATTTTTATTTGAAGGATGATCTTCAGCACCCTGTCAAATGAGTGAAGAGCATGAGAAGCCTCCCTGCGGACTCCAGAGAGGGAAAGAAACCTAAGTGCAGAGCTGTGAAGTTTTTACAGACTTCAGGGAGGTGTAGATGCAAACTTCTGAGGGGCTTCTGCTCTGCAGTGATACCTTCTTCCACCTGGGATCAACACGAGGAATATTTTCCTGATCACAAACATTTCAATTTTCTCTTTAATACCCTTCCCCAACAAAACTGAATGAGACTAAACATACTTTTCAAAAGGAAGGATTAGTTATCCTTCCTTTTATAAGAAATCAGCAAATACTTTGAGTTTGATGAGGCAGGAAGTAATGTCATTTGTATATGCCAAATTCATGTTGCTTAAATGAACAGATCTTGTACCTCATTCTCTCAGCAGTGTCATATATATCACCCCTCTCATACAAAGAGGAGTAAATTCTGTCAGACCTTTCATTATTGTGGATGGGACACTGCAAAATGTTGGGCATTACACCATGAGTTACACTGTGACAAAATTCAAGATTTCACAGATTTCTCAAGGAAGAATTTCAGAACTACAGCCACAAACCTGCTTCACCTGGATTTTTAATAATATTTTAGAGACATTCAACTGCAGTCAATAAAATATTAGCACAAACAATTAAAAGAGAATTAGCAATTAAAAAGATGGCACCAGGAAGGTGGCAACTGAGGACTAAAAAATTGCTGAGCTAGTTATAGGAAACTTTTTTTGTTTTCACAGAAACAGTCATAAGGCTGTGAACAAGAACCTGTTCATCCTACAGGAAACATATAAATTAAGGAACGAAGGGTTTCAGGTTTTCTTTTACCCCCAGTCCATTGGAAGTAGGCAAATTCTTTCCCAAAGTTTAGCGTATTACCTTGAGGAATATATCTGCATATGCTTGAGTATGTGTCATTCATGTTCACTGCTGTAACAGAAAAGCTTGCCCCATTGTGCAGAGGAGGTGCTACATTTCCAAACATGCACTTCATATTCTCTGCCTGAAAAATGTCACACAGAAGTTTCACTTTTTAGTTTTTCATCTATTGGTTTACTTGGTGCTACTCCCTGTAGAAAGAGCTTAACTTGTGCTTGATTTTTAACAGTGGGACGACTACAATATTGAAGTAGGCACTGATGTCTTCCCAGGCTCGAGCACTCTCTTCCCAGAAGTTTTGGGTAATGAACCTTTACCAGTGCAAGGTGAAGAGTTCAGGGCTTCCCCCCAGAAAAGCTCATGGCATTGTTAGGAATAGCAGTCCCTCCCCTCCTTCTACCCGTAGTCCACAATAGTCCACCAAATCAGTTGAACCACCTCAAAATACAGCATATGTGCTTTCATAACAATCAACAGATTCTTATCTGGCTGTAATGTGCTTTATACTCCTTTGAAAGACAAAGGGAGATACCCCATAAATGACTGCCTGGGCAAGGAGCTGGCTTCAGATTCATCCCCACTAACATTAGCTTTCTAAAAACTAGCACCGAATTTGGGCAAGTCATAGAGATGCCCTGCCTATGTAGCGGTGAAGGAAGGTACAGACAGTGGCATATAAGATGCATGGGATACACTGCCTTCAGGCAGGGACTGTACCACTCTAGCAGCTCCTGTCAGATTTTAGAAGACTAGAATTTCCATGCTTAGATAGTTGAAATGAAGGTGACATGAATCTACTCAAATGTGTGATTACTGATACAGGTGGTATAACTGCATGAAGTATCAGAGGAGTTGTCAAATGTCAGAATTTTCTAAAAACTGCCTATAGAAACATTATCGTTTACCATAGATGTGGTATACATCTTGCTTGACAAAGTAGTGTTGTGTAAAATGCTCCTTCTCTGTTCATGCAAAATAGACTGTTAAAACCAATACCTTTCTGTTACAGTTCCTTTTGCTGAAACGACATTATTTTGGAGATTACCTACCCAATCAGATGCAAAAGAAATATTGGCCAAATGGATGGAGACAGCTTTGGGCTCTAGAGGAAGAGAATTTAGCTAAGGCAGGAGTGATACATGTATGAGGAAAAGAATAATCCCAAGAGGACAACTTCATGACTGTGCAGCTTGTAGAGGCCAGTGAAAGAGAAAACTATTTTGCTAAACAAAATAGTAGTTGCAAAATAGGAAATGCTTAGCTTGCTGTCTTCTCTGCATAAGTGCTGAAAACCAACTAAATCTGAAGCTGAAGTTGCCTTTTCATAAAGTCATGACACTTTTCAAGTAGTCCATTTACACAGGATCTGAGTTCTATATTTCCTGTCTGCTATCAAAAGTTTGGATCTGAATTGGAGCTGAAGTACGGATCTGATCTGGAGCTGAATTTGGCAAGGAATGTGAAAATAATTATAAGGCCTTCTACAGGTACGTTGGACAGAAAAGAAAGATTAAAGAAAGTGTATCACCTCTGATAAATAAGACAGGAGGATTAGTGACAACTGACATGGAGAAGGCTGAGGTACTCAAGAAATTTTTGTCTCGGTGTTCACTGTCAATCACTCTTTCCACATCTCTCAAGTCTCTGAATCTCAAGGCCTTTCATCTCTCTACCTTCATAAGAGAGGATCAGGTTTGAGACCACCTGAAGTACCTGAGCATACATAAGTCCATGGGACCCAACGAGATGCATCCTAGGGTGCTGAGGAATTGACTGATATAGTTGCCAAGCCGCTCTCCATTATATTTAAAAAATCATGGCAGTCAGGTTAAGTCCCCAGTTATTGCAGAAAAGTGAATATCACACCCATTTTTAGAAAGGGTCATAAGGAGGATCCAGAAGTACTGACCAGTCAGCCTCACCTCCATGCCCGGTAAAGTCATGCAACAGGTTCCCTAGAAGTTATGTTGGAGCACATAGAAGACAGGAAGGTGATTAGAGACAGACAACACGGCATCATCACGGGCAAATCATGCCTGAGCAATCTAGTCCTTATCTGCAATGGAGTGACTGCGTCAGTTGATAAGGGAAGAGCAACAGATTTCATCTACCTGGATTTCTGTAGGACCTTTGGTGTGGTCCCCCACAACATTCTTGCCTCTAAAATGGAGAGAAGTATGTTTGACAGATGGGCTGTTAGACAATAAGAAATTGGCTGGCTGGGTGCATCCAAAGAATCACAGTAATCAATGGCTTCATGTCCAATTGGAACCAGTAATGAGTGGTGTCCCTCAAGGGTCCGTACTGGGACAAATACGATTTAATATCTTCATTAATGACATAGCGAGTGTAACTCAGTGACAATGACACCAAGCTGAGTGGGGCAGTTGATTCACTAGAGTGAAGGGATGCCACCCAGAGAGACCTTGACAGGCCTGAGGAGTGGGCCCATTTGAACATCATGAAGCTCAACAAGGCCAGGTACAAGGTCCCGCACCTGGGTTGGGGCAATTCCCAATATCAAAACAGACTAGGGGATGAAGACATTGAAAACAGCCCTGCAGAGAAGGACTTAAGGATGCTGGTGGGTGAAAAATAGGACATTATCCGACAACATGCGCTCACAGCCCAGAAAGCCAACTGTATCCTGGGTGCATCAAAAGAAGCGTGGCCAGCTCTACTCTGCCCTTGTGAGACCTTACCTGGAGTACTGCATCCAGCTCTGGGGTCCCCATCACAGGAAAGACATGGACCTGTTAGAGTGGGTCCAGAGGAGGGCCAGAAGAATGATCAGAGGGCTGGAACACCTGTCCTCTGAAGGAAGGCTGAGAGAAAGTTGGGTTTGTTCATCCTGGAGAACAACAGGCTCTGAGGAGACCTTTTTGTGGTCTTTCAATACATAAAAGGGGCTTATAAGAAAGATGGAGAGAGACTTTTTANAAACATTATCGTTTACCATAGATGTGGTATACATCTTGCTTGACAAAGTAGTGTTGTGTAAAATGCTCCTTCTCTGTTCATGCAAAATAGACTGTTAAAACCAATACCTTTCTGTTACAGTTCCTTTTGCTGAAACGACATTATTTTGGAGATTACCTACCCAATCAGATGCAAAAGAAATATTGGCCAAATGGATGGAGACAGCTTTGGGCTCTAGAGGAAGAGAATTTAGCTAAGGCAGGAGTGATACATGTATGAGGAAAAGAATAATCCCAAGAGGACAACTTCATGACTGTGCAGCTTGTAGAGGCCAGTGAAAGAGAAAACTATTTTGCTAAACAAAATAGTAGTTGCAAAATAGGAAATGCTTAGCTTGCTGTCTTCTCTGCATAAGTGCTGAAAACCAACTAAATCTGAAGCTGAAGTTGCCTTTTCATAAAGTCATGACACTTTTCAAGTAGTCCATTTACACAGGATCTGAGTTCTATATTTCCTGTCTGCTATCAAAAGTTTGGATCTGAATTGGAGCTGAAGTACGGATCTGATCTGGAGCTGAATTTGGCAAGGAATGTGAAAATAATTATAAGGCCTTCTACAGGTACGTTGGACAGAAAAGAAAGATTAAAGAAAGTGTATCACCTCTGATAAATAAGACAGGAGGATTAGTGACAACTGACATGGAGAAGGCTGAGGTACTCAAGAAATTTTTGTCTCGGTGTTCACTGTCAATCACTCTTTCCACATCTCTCAAGTCTCTGAATCTCAAGGCCTTTCATCTCTCTACCTTCATAAGAGAGGATCAGGTTTGAGACCACCTGAAGTACCTGAGCATACATAAGTCCATGGGACCCAACGAGATGCATCCTAGGGTGCTGAGGAATTGACTGATATAGTTGCCAAGCCGCTCTCCATTATATTTGAAAAATCATGGCAGTCAGGTTAAGTCCCCAGTTATTGCAGAAAAGTGAATATCACACCCATTTTTAGAAAGGGTCATAAGGAGGATCCAGAAGTACTGACCAGTCAGCCTCACCTCCATGCCCGGTAAAGTCATGCAACAGGTTCCCTAGAAGTTATGTTGGAGCACATAGAAGACAGGAAGGTGATTAGAGACAGACAACACGGCATCATCACGGGCAAATCATGCCTGAGCAATCTAGTCCTTATCTGCAATGGAGTGACTGCGTCAGTTGATAAGGGAAGAGCAACAGATTTCATCTACCTGGATTTCTGTAGGACCTTTGGTGTGGTCCCCCACAACATTCTTGCCTCTAAAATGGAGAGAAGTATGTTTGACAGATGGGCTGTTAGACAATAAGAAATTGGCTGGCTGGGTGCATCCAAAGAATCACAGTAATCAATGGCTTCATGTCCAATTGGAACCAGTAATGAGTGGTGTCCCTCAAGGGTCCGTACTGGGACAAATACGATTTAATATCTTCATTAATGACATAGCGAGTGTAACTCAGTGACAATGACACCAAGCTGAGTGGGGCAGTTGATTCACTAGAGTGAAGGGATGCCACCCAGAGAGACCTTGACAGGCCTGAGGAGTGGGCCCATTTGAACATCATGAAGCTCAACAAGGCCAGGTACAAGGTCCCGCACCTGGGTTGGGGCAATTCCCAATATCAAAACAGACTAGGGGATGAAGACATTGAAAACAGCCCTGCAGAGAAGGACTTAAGGATGCTGGTGGGTGAAAAATAGGACATTATCCGACAACATGCGCTCACAGCCCAGAAAGCCAACTGTATCCTGGGTGCATCAAAAGAAGCGTGGCCAGCTCTACTCTGCCCTTGTGAGACCTTACCTGGAGTACTGCATCCAGCTCTGGGGTCCCCATCACAGGAAAGACATGGACCTGTTAGAGTGGGTCCAGAGGAGGGCCAGAAGAATGATCAGAGGGCTGGAACACCTGTCCTCTGAAGGAAGGCTGAGAGAAAGTTGGGTTTGTTCATCCTGGAGAACAACAGGCTCTGAGGAGACCTTTTTGTGGTCTTTCAATACATAAAAGGGGCTTATAAGAAAGATGGAGAGAGACTTTTTACCAGGACCTGTAGTGACAGAACTAGGGGCAATGGTTTTAAACTGAAAGACATTAGATCTATACAGGATTTCAGGAAGAATTTTTTTTGATGATGATGGTGGTAGGACACTGGTACAGGTTGCTCAGAGAAGTTGTGGATGCCCTGTTGTTGGAAACGTTCAAGGTCAGGTGTGATGGGTCTTTGAGCAATGTGATCTAGTGAAAGATGACGCTACTCATGGCAGGGACGTTGGACTACATGATCTTTAGAAGTTCCCTTCCAACTCAAACTGTTCTATGATTGCTTGAACCTGCTTGGCTCTCAGGAGCCACTCCAGAAACATTGTGTCTTCACAGTCTTCTCTGTCACACCAATCAGCCCTTAGCAAGCACATCACTGCATCTCCAATGTCCCTGAATGTTTATGTCTTGTTTTTAGGTAAGTAAGTAATGACCCATGTATCTAATTCAGTCTGTCCTTTGTAGTTAAAAATTCTCATCTGCACAGCAATGAGATGCCTCTTACTGAAGTTCCTCTGAAAGCAGGAAAAGAGACAATCTTACACTTCAGTCCCATCAAGACCCTGATTCCACAAGATTCCTCTGAAGGCAAGAATTTCACAATAGCGGGCAGAGAGGACAGGTCTCAACAAAAACTAGAAAGGACTGTTAAAGCAGAGACTATGTTGTTCCTGCCAAAGGTACTTTTTTCAGTTACTTAAGGATAAAAGAAGAAGAAGGAAGTGTCATGATTTATCTCTGTTAATACTTTATATAGAAAATTTACCATTATAGTCTCAGTAAAATCTCCTGCAGTCACTGAACACCAGTCCTCAGTGAAATTCATGCTGTTCATCCAACTCAGTTCCATTTTCCACTGATTCAGCATCAAATTTCTAATAGGTGAGTCTGGCATCTCTGCTGCAAGCATTGCATGATAGTATCAGTACGGTGCAGGACTGATTCCCAGATTTTCAGGTGCAGAAGTTATTACTGAGCACATCTAAGACAGAATGCAACTTAAACACAACTACCCATAATGAGAAGAACATTACACCACCTCAGAGGATTACCCCGTGGAAGTGTTCTACTCACAGTCTGTGCAGTGCCAGCCAACACACAACTGGGTGATCAGCAGCATCCACTGGGTCATGAAGATGAGCGCAAGAGGAGCAACCATCTCTTCCTCCTCGGAGACAGAGAACAGTGAAACTTGCTCAAGGTGAAAGATGTCAGCGTGAACGACTCTCCTCTGAACTTGTCTAGTCTGATGTGCTCATATGCCTGCTTCTACATCATTTGACCATCTCAGTTCTGGTGGGAGGAAAAATAGACTTCTCAAGCAGTGAGGGAAATGTTCAAATAAAAACTAACAAAGTTAAAAAGGTTCTTCTTTTCTGTAACAAAAAAAATTGTGTGATGATTCATAAGGCTGGTGATCTCAAGAACACTGTATAAAAGTTACATACATACATCGGATGACTGGTATCTTAAGGTCTAAAGAACTATCTATCTACCTGCTATTACAAAGATTAGGATGAATAGACGTCAAGCAGGTGGGTAAACAGCTGCAAACAAAAAATATCAAGATGGGTCGCAGCAATATCAATCAGCTTGAGTTACCCGATGGTGAATATGGTGAGTTTGGTGAGGGCATTAGTTCAGGTACTTTCAAGGATTTTTTTGAGTATATGTTTAAAAGCGGATCTAGGAGCGGTGTCTAACTTCTACAAATTCAGTACCAAACCTAGTAAGAAAATCAGAATTGTGGCTAGGGCCTTTCTTAGCAAGCAGTAAAATTTATTTGCAAAAAACTTAATTCAACTTAGCTCATGTATTCCTCTTACAGCTTTTTAGATTTTGCCTGGGACATCACCCCTCTAGCCCTGGACTTCCTAGAGTCTCAATGACTAACCCAGCACACAAAATAGTTGGAAAGACAAAGATGGACCTACCTTCTATTTCAAAATGTCTTTATCTTGTTTATCTTTCTGTCAAAGTCTCAAAGAAGATGGGAAGACTCGTATTTTAAATATAAAATATTTAAATGGTATAAATAAGGTTGTCTCCCTTGCTGCTTGTGTTTTGAGGAACTGTAATATCATCGGAAATGTTGCAAGATACGATGTTCCTCACTTCCCTCCTGGTTCTTACCAAATTCATGTAATTGCACAACTCATAGTTTCATATAACATGAACAAGCAGTTAGCTGGCTAAACTTTCCTTTCTGTTGTACTGGTTCTTGGGAATTGTACAATCATAGAATCACAGAATGGTTTGGGTTGGAAGGAGCTTAATCATCTAGTTCCAACCCACCTGCCAGAGCCAGGGACACCTTCTACTAGACTAGGTTGCTCAAAGAATCCAGACTGGCCTTGAATCCAGCAAGTACATAAAAACCTTTTCTTTTACAGGTATTTGTCTCTAGCTCTAAATAATAATGAGTAGCATCTCTCAATACAAACCAAGTCTGGGGCCTGGGGGCAGTGGGGGCTCCGCATGGTGGGTGATGGCAAGGCCTGGCAGCCAGGACCCATCCCACCCCCAGCCAGGCGCAGGGCAGCCGGGGGCACCGGGGATGGGACCATCGGGCACCTCCCTGGGGACGGGCCGAGGCCAGGCTGGGTTGTAGTCCCACGGGTGGCCTGGCTCAGAGGGCCCATGGCCGGGCAAGGCAGGGCTGTGGGAGCTGGAGACTGACCCTGCTGCAGCATCACTGGGGCAGGGGCTGATAGCCCCGGTGAGCTGACATGGGGTCCTGGGCCCTGGGCAGGGTCGGGGGGGCCCCAGGATGCTGGACGGGGAATGTCTTTGGAACACTCAGGGAGATGACAATGAGAATTGTAAAAGTTTCTTAAGCCTGTGGAAAAAGAGGGTTTCAAAACTTGGATATGGAGTCTTCAAATAAGACATATCACTATCAAAAGTTGTGATTTGGGTTTGTTCTCAGTCTATTTCTCCAAGTGTCAAAAAAATTGAACCACAAGCCACTGCAAAAACAGACAAAAAATTGCAAGTAGTAAGCATCTAACTAGAAAAAGCCACTCCTGGGCCTGCTGCTGAGCATTTGATCCCTTCTCAGGTCACAGCTGTGCATTTTCTAAAGGAGAGGGTTATTATAAACAGTATAAAACATCAAAAGTTCCTTCATACCCTGAAGGGCTTTGCTTCATGGAAGACAATGTAATTTGCTTAATATGGAGATTTATAATCCATGTAAAGTAATCTCCACATATTGAAATTGAATCATCACTAGAAAACATGGCATTTTTCAAACAGCGAGATAAGTCAACATTTTCCTCTTAAAAACAGGCAGATGTGTTTTGCTGGATTTAAAAACTTGTAGGAGAGACAGCTGTCCATGTGCTTCTCTACCAATCCCATTTCTTGCCTACTATATTTGGAAAAAGTCACCTGCTGCCCAGCACTCTTCCAGAATGCTCCAGGATTCACTTTTATCAAAATCCTAAGGTCTTTCTTATCCTACTGCTTATTTATTGACATATGGAGTGATACAACCATACCAGCAATAGTTAACATATCAGCTATTCACACGTAACTAAGATACAGCTATTTCCAAAAGAGAAAGCCAAAGATATGGCAGTGCTGATTGCCTTTGGGGACAAAGAGGGCTTACTTTCTAGACACCCAGAAATGCCTAGGCTTATGAGTATTTCTGCTTCCTAGATTCCTGCTGGAGTGTGAGATTGATGACTGGTGAGCTAGAAATGTGCTGTCATTTTGCCAGGTTCATTTTCCTACATTGCTTGTAAACATGAATGATGCTGAGTTGTCACTGAGACCAGACAATGTCCCAAAGCAGACGTCTGACCTGCTTTCTCTTCTGCAACTCATGCAGTATTAAGGGAAGAGGTGTAGCACAGCAAATCTGCTCATCATATTAGGAACTTTTTGACTGCAGAAGTATTTTATACAAAAAAAACCCCTGAATCTGTTCAAATTCTGCTCATGTGCAGCACTAGAAGCATAAAGCAAGGCCTGAACTGAAAAGCAATATTTTTAAGTGACACCCCATGGTTGTATTCATGCATTTGATCATGTCTGTCAGTAACTCAATATTGATTGAGAAGATGAACAACTCACCTTGAGCACCCATAACTTAAAAAAGCTCCACTCATCCCTAGAAACAGTAATCATGAGAGAATTAATAGAGATTGGCCTGGTCTTTTGTGGTTTCAGAGGAAAAGGTCTACCATGATGGTGGCTTTATAAGGATCAGTTCATGGGAGTTCACTTTCTTCATATGTCAGGAGAGAATAAAAATGTAATAAAATTTTTCTGAAGCATAGTTATGAAGCAAACAGTGGAACAAAGAACAAATAAGAAGAGGTGGATATTCTACCAAAAAGTAGATTTAGTCATGGAAGAAGCTCTTTTTCATAAGAATCACTATCACTATCCCTATCACATTAAAGGTGTCAACAGACAAAGGAAATGAAAGCCTCAACTTCAGGTCTGAGCCCATGATAGTCATTCAGATGAAAAAGTAGTCCACTGTCAGAAGTTTTACTGCATTTCCAGATTAAAGACATTCCATACTTATCCATGTAGGCATTTTTTTAACACTTACTGTGCTGTAAAGGTGGAATAAAGGACTTTTGATCACAAAGAATGAAAACAACACACACTTTATTGTGTCCTCATCTTTGGAAGAAAAGCACTCGATTTTGTGGTGGTAACAGACTGCATTTCATAGAGAATTGCGGGGGGAGAGTTCCCAGGGCAATAAAATCAGAGCCATAGGAAATGTCACAGAGAATCAAATGGGGTTCTGGAAAATGAAGGAAGACAGAGTTTCCATGCATCTGCCTCTGTCCTTTCCCCCAGCCTTTCACCTCCCTTGGTCTCCATCCTTCAATGGGTCAGTTCCTAGAGCACTAAGTAGTCTCCCGCCCGCTCCATCAGCAGACACATCCAAACCAGGAGCTCTTCTCACCCTCTGGCACCTCACACTGCTGGAGCGGAGAAGGGAGGGAGTTGAGGTGATCCAAGCAGCCCCGAGATTAGGCTGGGGAGGAGGAAGGCTAGGATCAATTGCACCAAAGTTGCATTTCCTGATCCTGCACCACTTTAGGGATGGTGTTTAAGGGCAGCTGTTACTGTGAGGGGGGCATAGCTGCACACTCCTATGGAGATTTCTCGGCAGAAGCAGTTGGACCAGAAGGTTGTGCCCACTGATGGCTGTGGCTGGATTTCTGGGCAGTATCTGTATCTGAGACACCCTTTCATCACACTGTTTAATGTTGATGCAATGGGACGCTGACTGCCCTGGGCAACTGTGTGTTTTTTTCTGTGCCTAAATCTGGTACTGGGAAGTGTCGTCAACTCCTACCCTTTGAGTCATCCCAATTATGCATCTTGCAATGAGTAGACAGAGATAAACACATCTGTCCAGTGCTGGGTTCTCTTTCTGCAGTTGAACTCACCACTGGACCCCATGCAAAGCCCTGTGCTCCCAGTCTGGAGATCTCCTGAGCCTGTGGAGCAGTCAGCAGAGGAGCAGCATGGTCTTTGGTGCTCCCTCAGATTATGCACCTCTGTAACAAAATGAGGAAGTCTGGGTTTTGAGGTTTCAGGGTTTAGGTATTTTTTTGTTTTTAAACTGGAATATACTGCAGCAGAACAATCCAAGCAGCCCACAAGGACAGTGATGTTACCACAGACAAAGAAACTCTCCTACACAGGGGATTTCTTTGCTTGTCTATATTTAGGGGAAGTCTTTCCCTGACGCTCTCAAAAATGCAAAGAAATAAAAATAAATTAAAAATCCCAAGCAAAGCTGGTGCTGATGATGGTGCTACTGTAGTCTGTTATCTTTCAGAGGCCAGAAAACTGGTGTTGAATGGCCTTGCCAGGAGCTGGAAGAGAAATGAGAAGAAGAAGAGAAAGAGAAAGAAGAGGAGAAAGAGAAGAGAAAGCTGGGCAGAGACAGTAGGGCTATTTTCCAACTTTTGGCTCTACAAGGACTGGAGTCATTGCAGGAACATGATTAAAACCAACCTTGCTTTAAAGTCCCAAAAACTTGAAGAATAATTTATTGCTCCAACAATAAAAGTGTTTACAATAACTGCCCAGGTATTTTCCTATGCTGGTGTCTTACAGCTTTTGTGTAGACCACAAAAATACAAATGGGAGACAAGGTCTTCTCCGTGGTCCTTGCAGCAAGAACTTCCTAGTTTTTAGCAAATGTCTTTCTCCATAGAACAGAGGAAGAGCCATAGGAGATGAGAATACAGGAATTCTGTCTGTGTGAACATCCAAACCACTTGGTTAGAAAGTTACTATACCCTGACCATCCTTTCCCAGTGAGTGTTATATTGGACCTTTGAACAGGGATGGGAAAGGAATACCTTCACTCCACTCCTCCTCCCACCTCCACTACCCCATGGACAGGATTTCTGGTATTCTCATCAGGGTGTTAGTAGTGAATTCCAGTTTTCTGAATGCAGCCTCAGCAGCTTTTGTAGTGAAAGCAGTGGGGACCACAATCAATTGTGAGTGAAGCAGGATGGAGAGGATCCAGTAGACCCTATCTGTTTCATTCCCCTTAGATTAAAGTAAGCTTTGGCTTTAGTTGACCAATTCTGATGAAGGTGCTCTTACCTTTTGGCAGCTATAACTTAAACAGAAGACTGCTTCTCTGGTTGTGTTTTAAAAAGCTATTCAAAACAAATTGTTAATGAAAGGTTATTTAGAAACACAGAATCATAGGAAAAATTGGTTTCAAATGTGGCCTCTTGGAGGTCATGTGTTCTACTTTTTTTTCATCATTTTTTTATCACCCTGAGAGAACTTTTTCTACCATGAGGGAATTTCAACCACCTGAGATGACTTTAACCATCCTGAGACCTGCTGGAAGGACGAAATGGCAGGGTACAAGCAAGCCAAGAGAATTATAGAGATCACCAGGAGCAATATTTTGATACAGATACTGGACAAGACAACTACAGGAGGCACTCAGCTGATCTGCAATTCATCAAAGAGGAACTGCTCACAGATGTGACAGTCATTGATGGTCTTGACTGCAAGGATCATGATGTGGTGGACTTTAAGCTCCTGGAGGAAGAAGGCAAATAACATACTATAAATGTTGTATATCATAAGAGCAGACTACAGCTTGCTCAGGGCAGGACAGGATCTGAGATCCAGTGCTCTGCCCATCTCTCAGCCCTTAACTGAGAGATTGGCGGTAATTCAGAGACTCTCACTATGGATGTGCTGGACTGAAGTCTCCTGCCAGCAGCTTGGGTTTAGCCTTCAGCACATCCTTCCTGTTCTTTCCTGTGTCTTGGATGCTATGACAACAGTTCATCCCTTGCAGTCCCAAGTAACCTCTCTAAACAGCTCATGACATCTTCCACCTTAGCCCTGGCACACAATCTACTACGCCAGAGGTGTCCTCGCATACCTCACAGATCCAGATCTCTCTGCCCTCTGCCACCACTTGCTCCCTCCTGACCTTCCTCTGCTGCAGGACCTCACTTGGTGTCTGTCTGCTGGAGCTCACTTCACAGTATGGGACAGCTCAAGGCATCAAGTCCCTCTGGCCAGGGCTCTGCTCTGGACAGAAGTTGAACTCCCATAGGAAGCTCTGGTTTGATGAGGACAAATAACTCCAGCTTCTCAGTTTAAGGGCCGCCATACCGAGTTTTTTTCACCTGGCACACTCTTTTCTTAACCTCGTCAGCACCTCTTCTGTTTTGCAGGGATTCAATTTACTAGAACGTGCAAATCACTCAAGGCATTCCCCTGTGTTAGAGTCTGTCCTATGCGGGTTTTTTTGGTTTATGGAATTTTATTTATTTGGTTTTTTTATTTTTTATTTATTTATTTATTTATTTTTTCCTGTCAGACATGCAGAAAGAAAGATGAAACCAATTTCAGAAGAAATCATTTTAGCAGCCTATCGTAAAGCTTTGGAAAAGCAAGTCAGGAACAGAATTGCTTGGTAGGCACGGGTGATCTTTAGTGATTATTCTGTAAAGACACTCTCCAAGTAATGCTGACATGAGGAAAAACCAGCTGATTTGTAACGGCAGTATTAGTGAATTTGGTTTAACCATGTAGCCCTGTAATATGGTATTGCCATTTCTAGTAACAGGCTATAAGCTTTGTAATGAGTTTGCAAGACCTCAGTGATGAAGTTTGTCAGATTTGTTCTCCTGTAACTTTTCTTGACCTGCTTGTAGTTTTGTTTGACCAGGTGTCCATGGCTAATTTGTTTTACCTTTGTTTACCTTTGTATGGTACCACCGAGGTTTTACAACTCTAACTCACTGATGCAGTGTAGGTCCGGGTGACAGAGACCTTTAGAAGTGGAGACACAAGGATATGACGTAGAGGAGTAGAGGCATGGGGCTGGATAAGAGGTGGGACACAGGCATGGCACAGGGGACTTCATGTCTCTGAATGGCATCTAACTCCTGGTTTTCCCAATCTAAGTAATCCACCTACAGAAGCGCAATGTGTGATTAGCCTCCAAGTTGGTGGTTTTGTCTCGTATCTCCTTACTAATTGGAGGATCCATGATGTGCCACTTCTCTTTTGCCCAGGCATTATAAAACCACACAACCAGCTTGTACCATTTGCAGCTAGTAAGTGGCAGGCTCCTGTTGGAAAGTTCAAAAGTTAAGTTTCCAACATTTCCCACCTCATATACATAAAACCAGTTATCTGCTACCTGATAGCAGTCACATTTTAAGCTATTTTTTTCATCTAACACAGATATGGAGTGATGAAAAGGGGAGGAAATTTTTGGTTTTGTAAATGGCTGTGAGCAGCATCTAGGGCATGCTGTGCTGAAAGATGTAGCAACACAGTTTGAAGGCAACAAATAGATTTATGAGAAAATGTCTCCTGAACACTTTAACAATATTGATTTTGTATGAGTAAATAATCATTTTTAAGAGGTTTAATCTTGGCCATTGTCAGTAGTTTCTCATACAGATGACAAATTCTTATTCCTGATCACAGTTTCAATATAGCTGTACCTTTTCCAGGGCACTGGACCACTGGAGGTCCTGTATAAACCCCTTAACTTTGGTTGTTCTTATTTCATTCTTTAGCATGGTTTTGAAAAGTAGTATAACTTCCAAAGCACTACTGAAATATTTTTGCTGAAACATTGCAAGAATACTCATCAGAAGAAGAAACAAAAATAGCCCAAGGAACTCTATTTATGGAAAATGCAATCAAATAAAAAGAGGCTTTTAAAGATAGGCTCTTGGGGAATCGTCTCTATATGCAACACTATTTTCTTTGCTTGCAAGAGGGAGAGAATAAGAAAAACCTTTAAATTACTTCCAACAAGATATATATGCTTGAAAAAATTCAGGTTGCTCCTTTCAGTTGCATGCCATTACGTCATTTCTTCAATAATTGTTATTTCTTCAGTTTCATGCTTCATTAACAGATTCTTATATTCTGTCTATTAAAGGAAGAATAAAACATTTCATCAGTTTTTCATGCATGAGATTATCCACAAGTTTACAATTTATGAATCCCATTATTCAGAGAGTTGCTATTTGTTATATAGCAGCTGTAGTGGGACTCTCTCAATAAGAGGACTGAAGCAGACAGGTCTAGGTGTTCACTCCATGACAAGCTCCCCAAAGAGGAACAAAAGACTTTTCAACTCAAAAGCCAGATGACTCATCTTTTTAAACAAAGGAAAGTTAACATGATTGAAGGAACAGAAAGTAAAAGATTTTATAAAGGCTCATAAGTGATCCAGTGTGTCCTTGCAGACAGGCAAGTGCTTCCAGACCTGGCTGTAGCCAACTTTAAGACTTTAAGCAAATCATAGAATCATAGAATGGTTCGGGTTGGAAGGGACCTTAAAGATCATCTAGTTCCAACCCCCCTGCCGTGGGCAGGGCCAACTCCCACTAGACCAAGTTGCTCAAATCCCATCCAGCCTGGCCTTGAACACTTCCAGGGATGGGACATCCACAACTTCCCTGGGCAACCTGTTCCAGTGCCTCACCACCCTCACAGTAAAGAATTTCTTCCTAATATCTAATCTAAATCTCCCCTCTTTCAGTTTAAAACTGTTACCCCTCGTCCTATCGCTACACTCCCTGATAAAGAGTCCCACCCCATCTTTCCTGTAGACCTCCTTTAGGTACTGGAAGGCTGCTAAAAATTGCAACAAACTTTGCGACATTCTCTCTAGATGGACAGTTCGACTCTGTTACTTGCAATGTCTGTCTGTCTGTTCCTTCTTCTTCTCATGAGTCGCTCCAGCTCTCTGCATAAGCTTGTACCTCTCAGCTCTCTTCTATACTTTCTTGCATAGAAACTTTCCCTCTTTCAGCATCATTGCCAAATACTAACATGGATCTCATCGTCTGCTATGGCACAACTGTTTTGGCCAGCCAACTATTCTTTGCCCCTTCTCTCCCAATAGCTGACCAACAGTCTGATTCTGCAATATTATTGAGCTGAGAAGCTTAGGCTTAGCACTATTCTAGGGATAGCATATGGCTTATAGGGAGAGCAGCGTTAAATTGTATATTTTCTCCAGTGCTTCAGGTAGACAGATGACCAGTATTTCAGAATGCAAAAGGAAAACCAAAAGAATTATTGCATATGGACCTTCTCTTTCAATACCCCAAGAACAAGAAAAAAAAGATAATTTATCCTTGTTTTTGTGCATCTTTCTGACACTTAGGTCATACCTTTGAGACTGCAATGGATCCTTATTTACAACAATTTCAGGCAAATGGAAAGAAAACATACCTGGAAATCTGTTGGACAGATCTCATTGAATGGGTCTTTTGGCTGTGGTACTGTAGAAGAGGTTTTTTTCAAATAAATGCTTCTACAATGAAAAAAAGGGCTGGTGAAGGCAAGACTTAGTATGCAAACATATGAACATGTACTATATAATAATGTTCCTTGAGGTATTATTTTATCCCTCTAGGACAAAGAGAAAAAGTAACTAAAAATTACATAGGCTGCATACAATGGTATCATTTCATTGTTCAGAATTTGGATTAGAATAATTTATTTTATGACTTAATAAAGAATGATAGGAAGTTGCTGTTTTAAGTATCTGAAAGGGAAATATCCTCAAAACAAGGAAACAATTTCATGTACCACCCACCCACATTGCAGGGTCTGTTGGCAGGAAAGTGGCACTGATATAAGGCCTTGTCCCACTATTGGAAAGTTTTGTGTTATGGTTGATCAAGTGGATAAGAAGGTTGGGAATCAGAAATATAAAGTCCACTTGAGCAACATCTAGCAGGTCATGATTCCTGTTATAGTTCAGTGTGGATTTTCCCCCTTCCTCCTTTCCTTTAAACGGAGGCCAGAAATTTTCTGTTGGGGAAAGAGGTGTTATTTCAACTACAAAATTAATATTTTGCATGAGAAATAAGGCTTACACTTTGCAGAGAAAAAATACGAGACTTGCTGCCAGCACTGCTATCAGAAACAACATATATGATGAAGTAGATATAAGTTGCTCTTTTCCTGAAAGACAAGCAGTCATCAAAGTGTTGATAAGTATCACAAAACAGGAATGACAGGATACCTATGCGCAGTCTGCTTTGCATGATAGTGTCAAGTACCAGTATGAAGTGGCTGCTGCTTTAGTTTGGCACCTCATTGCCCTGTAATATGTGAAGGAATGGGATGTCTGACAGTATGTGGACTGTCTGCGGTAACTCAAGACCGTACTAAGCATTTTGTGAGGAACTGAGACCTACAGAGTACTTCAAAATCCAAGGTGGCAGAGAGTAACAGGGGAAAAGAGAAGTTTACAAAGCCAGAAGTAGAAATGGAAGAAGGAAAAGGGCTAGCAACAGACTTCAAAAAGGTCTGCTTTATTCACTGCCTCCTTGCAAGAAGCACCCACTGTCAAACCAGAATGCTTGGAGACATCCCTCGTATTAAGAGATAAGCCTGTTCTTTGCTCCTTTTCATCCTAGCAAATGAATGTACAAATATTAATGTGTTTCCATCTGTAAGTACGAAGTAATACATGAAGCAGACAAGTAATAACTGAGGGAAAACTAGGTCAAGGAAGCGATTTGCATTCTTACCAAACTCTACGGGTGTGCTCCACTCTCCCCAGCTTGCGCTCACTAAACAGCCGTTGTCAGTTGCTCTGATTTTGACACTGTACTTTTTTCCTGCACTGAAGCTCTCAAAGATGTAGGAGTTTCCTGTGATGCTTCTTTCCTAAGTACACAACAACTAGACTGAAAACTTATTATTCGCTAGACGTACAGATGTTAAAAATCTGTCAAGTTTGATTAATGATGCAAACAATTACAAAAGAAAATTTTACACATACTACTGTGAACAGACTAGAGTGAAATAACAAATAGAAAATTATCCCTTAATAAATTATCTTGTTCCACCCTAATTCCTTTTGTTTGAACACTTTTGTTATTGGTGATGTGAAGATGAAATTTGCAGTATGCTTCCCTAGCTTCTTAACCTCTGCTAAAAAATGGGACTTTGGGAAAAAAAAAATCAACAGTTTATTTTCGGCCTGTATATTATTTATTTTACTAGAGGGTAATTCTTTAAAGATCTGGCATTCCCTTACTGTGGATGTTTTTAAAACTGAGGTAGAATTTAACAGCCAGATTATACAGAAGGGAAAATTTTGACATATATTGAAATCCTTCTCATAAGAATATCGAGCCTTCTTGAAAACTTGATAATTTTTTTCTTCCTCTTTTATACTGGCTTAATCTTTCAGGTGATGTTTTCTTGCCTCCTCTATCTCAACCCCTTCCAGAGACCATTAATAAAGAAAAAATTCACATTTTGTGTGTCTAAGTGTAATGTGGAATTATGTTCAATATTTCTACACATATATGAATATGGTAGGAAGTACAAAAGATTGTAAAATTGAAGATTTTGTGAATTTCATAGAAGTAATATAAAGTTCCACATATACAGATGTTTTTGTACTATGTTTTATGATTAAAAGTTTAAATCTTTGAGGAAACTTGTCAATAAAGAACATATGTAGTATACTGAAACTGGTAGAGTGAAACCAAAACAATTTTGTTGGAGGATGCCCTGATATAGATGAAATTTCAACCCAGCATAAACATTTGATTCATATGGTAATAAAGACTTACTGTTTTAGATGTGGTTTTGATGTTTTTCTCGGGATCAGCCTAGCAACAAGAGAAAATTTTGATTTTTATGATTGTTTTTTTTGTTACTACATAACAAGGACTTCTGCCTGATGAATGTTTGATTTTCAGGGAACAAAAAAGAACAATTAATATTTTAAATGCCTTCCTTTAAAGACTGTAAGGTTAAGCCATTTTTCCACTGAAAGGTTTTTCCTCACGACTGGTGCTCTGAAATACTGTTCCATTTAAATTTGATTGCAGGACTAAGTATCAAAGGACTAAACAAAAAAAGGCTTACCTTGCCCAGCAATTAAAATTGCATACTTTACCTGTACAAAATAAAGTATCTAAAAAAATACTAGTAAACTTGGAAAATGTTTTTTTTTCCATTAAAACTTTTGTCTGTGTAGCTTTTACATTCTTAAACCTTTAATTTAGCTATATTATTACACTATTTTCTAAGGTTTTTTTACTGTTGGACCAACAAACTCACAAATATTTCTGCAAATATTTCAAACTTTGTTTTTGATGGATATAATACTACTTTCTATATTCATCCGAGTGTTCAAAATACTTGCAATTACCGAAATGTATAATAACAACTATTGTGGTGGGTTGACCTTGACTGGATGCCAGGTACCACCAAGTTGCTCTATCACTCCCCTCCACAGCAGGATGGGGCGAGGGAGGGGGGTAGGGGGAGGGGAAGAAAATAAGATGGAAGAAAAACCCTCTTGGGTCAAGACAAAGGCAGTTTAATAAAGCAAAAGCAAAGGCCGCACGGAAGCAAAGAAAAACAAAAGATTTATTCTCTACTTCCCATCAGCAGGTGATGTCCAGCTACTTCCTAGGAAGCAGGGCTTATGGATACGTAACAGTTGCTCCAGAAGACAAATACTGTAAATAACGGATGCCCCTTCCCCTCCCCCCCACCTTCTTTCCTCTTAGCTTTTATTGCTGAACAGGTGTCATATGGTATGGAATATCCCGTTGGTCAGTTTGGGTCAGCTGTCCTGGCTGTGTCCCCTCCCAAGATCTTGCCCACTCCCAGCCTACTGGTGAGGTGGAAATGTTGGAGAGACAGCCTTGATGCTGTGAGAGCACTGCTCAGCAGTAGCCAAAACACTGGTGTGTTATCAACACCTTTCTAGCTACCAATACAAAACACAACACTATAAGGGCTGCTATGCTATAGCTCCATGTCAGACAGATCCAATACAACCATATACAGTTAAGACCGTAAAAACCTGGATATTCTGTTCCAACAACCTGACAGAATATTTCTTTTCATTCAACGATGTGGATGGGTCTTTCCACTTTAAGTTTAAAAGAAAGGACACAGAGCTTAATAAAACCCCACAGTGATCAGATGCTGTATTACTGCCCCTTACATCTGATTGTGACAGCTGTGGTGCAACCATCCTAATTGTGTATGCTGCAGACCTACTTTAGATAAACATAAACTCCTGAACTCCACCAACACCACACTGGTGTCAGTAAATGGAGGCAATAGGAGAAGGAGGCAAGGCTGGATACACAAAGGGCAGGATGAAAAGTAGGGGGGTCCAGGTGGAGATTCCTAAGAGCTCTTGCAGAACATCCTAATTTACACGTGCCCCTTCATAATAAAGCGTCTGTTACTTCTTTGGACCTAATTTAGTAATACCATAAACCTGACTGAGCAGTTAACGATGACTACAAGAAGTAGGAGCAAATGCAAAATGAATTTGTGAAAGGCATGATAAAAGGTGAATGATGGGATAGGAGACTGCAGACCGGAAAACCGCAGAACAGAAGGTTCTGACCTAACTTCATCACAAAACAGCAGCAGGACTGAAAGACTACACGGGGACCCAAACTGCCTTACAGGGAGACATAAAATTGTTTGTATCCAATTTAACAGTAGCTTTGGTTTTTTTGTGGTATATTTAGAGTTCATTTAATGTATCCTGTAACTGCTCATAATAAAGTTGTCAGATAATATGGTCTATCCCCCTACATGTTCTAGAATAGCTATTCACTCTCAGTGTGGGGAATCCTTTGCCCAGTTTCTTTAAGGACCAGTTGTACAGTGGACTGAAAGCATCCCTCAATTTGCTGCTTCTATTTGTGAGTGACAGCAGTCCTCAGCTCATGCGCAAGAGGGGCACTGCATATCAAAAAGGAAAGATTAGTTAAGTTGGGAGAGAGAACAGGATATTTGTTTTATGGTAGTACGTGTTGAAATGCAAGCATATGAAATACTATTAAGAGTCATAATTATTCTTACCTTGTTTTCTATGACAATTTCATATTTGAAACAACCATGCCTTTTCACATGACTTGTGCGAGGAGGTTGCCACCGAACTTCACAACAATGAGAAGCTTCTGTACAGTTCACAGTGACATTTAATGGAGGGGTGAGTTTTTCTACAGTAATATAGTCAGAAATACTATTGATTAATAATCAGGTCTCTTCACTCTGCCTTTTCAAAATATTGGCAGATGTTCAAGCAACCTGTCTAAAAAGATGTAATGCAGTTTTACCAGAATTATTATATTCACCCCATATTCTGAAGCAGGTAGGTAAAATTAAAAAACAGTAGGTAAAATTAAAAAACACAAACCATTTGTTAGATTTTACCGAATTCAGCATATAATTGGTGCAGGTTTGTTTGTTTTTTTTTTTCATTGTGTTAATATTAAACAGAAGTTTGGAGGTTTTTTTATTAGCAACATTCTTCCATTTAAAAGAATGAAAGTTTTTGCTCACAATGTTAATTAGTTCTTTTGTATTATGTGAATGAACAGAATTTTGAGATGATATAAGATCAACATCTAGATAGTCCTGCTCAGGCGTCCTTAGCTAGTTAATCCTGAAAGATGACACCTTTCTTTCAGAGAATAAATATTTGACTGAAATGTTCACAGTTCTCTGGCCTATGGTTTCAGATTTTCTCGGCATTCATTTGGTTTTGTTCATTCTTGTACTTTTGAATTTTCAACCATCAAGGCTAGGAAAAGGGGAAAAAAAATAATCTGTTCTGAGGAGCACTATTTTAAAAATATATGCTATTTTCCAGAGATGAACTTAGCATAAAACTGGAAACAAAATTTAAAAAAAAAAATCCTTACCAATTCTATACAGAATAATCGTCTTCATATATGACTGAATGTTTTGTCCACTTCTAGATCCATTTACCAGGAAATAAGCTTTCTTATTTTCTATTGTCACATTTTGGAATCTACATCCTGTGTGCCTTCCACGATTATCTTTGATGTAATTCTGGCATCCTGTGAAATCTTCTTTCCTTTACATGACATATTTCATCAGTTAAATATTGACAATGTCACGTGTCAGACCAGAAACCAAAATTCCCTAGATTCAAGCAGACCTACTTACTTTGAGGTCTTCCAATACAGAAAATATTGGGTATCCCCTGAAGCAGTCCTGCCCACATGCCAAGTGCAGTTCATGAAGGAAACATTAAAAATGACACAGACAAAATTTTCAATGGCTGTCCCATTCATACCTGCAAACACAGCAATAATGTCCCATGTTCACTCTGTGGAAAGACTGTACAACTGCTCAAATAATGCAGATGTTTGCAAGCTCATTCAGTAATTTTTAGCCACCTGATTAGTAAATCCAAGTGCAAATTGTTTGGGTCTTGCAGTTACATGCTTACTTTAAGATAGCAATGATTTTATTTGGATTGAGCCACGAGGGTTATCTACCATTGTTACAGATGCTGAAGATGTGACTAGGATTTAATCAACTCTTTAATCGACTTAGGCACAGTGATGTAATGGGAGCTAATAATAAAGACAGTCGTTGTGTCCTTTCTTTAGATTCCCTGTTTATCTAAGGTCCAGTCTACAGTGGAATATAAATTCTACAACCATAAGCAAGGCAAGTTCTCCTGTGTTTGTCTTAAGTACTCCGACCTTTGGTTGATTTATAAAGGACTAAGGATTTAAAATTAGCTGCCCACCACTTTATTCTGTGCAACACCTGGGTGATTACAACCTAACCTTGAGACTACTTCCAGAAGCTAGTCCTTGCAGAAGTGTCATGATTTGGAAGACGGAATGGCATAATTTTCAATCTTGAATTGAAAATGGTTGATAATGCATTCTGGCACTTTGGATTCAAGGATAAGGGGAATTTTGTTTGCACTGAACTTGATAGAAGCAGGCCTGAATATCCTTGTCATTAGTGTAAAACCAAGAAAAAATTGAAGCAGAAGCTGGTAGCTCGCTTAAGTTAAAAGACTGTTCAGGCTGTGTATTCGCATAAGGAATTAATTCCTTGTGTGTTTCTTCCCTATCAAAAGGTGAGATCTCCAACAGGAAACAATAATCATGCAGTACCTCTCTTAACTACTATCATCATGAATTGAAGGACTGGGTCACAGCTTTCCAAGACATTGAGCTTAAGCCCACCACATCTAGCCTAAAAGCTCTCTATGTGTCTAACACAGGTTCCCAAACAAGTCTCATAAGCCGCCATGTTATGAAACCAAGTGACATCTCCTGTCCAAGCTTCACTGTAGTCCAGGCTGGAAACCTCTTTTTCCTTATGTTCCCACAAGCATCTGATCATGTAGCTGACAGAACTGATTTCAAAAGAAATGATTTTATTGAGCAGACCAAAACTTCTGACATCAGTGGATGCTTAGGGAGAAAAGTATAGGGAGAAGAGAAAGCACAAAGTAGGCCTTTGCCTGTATGCTCTCTCACCTACCAGCAAGCAGTGCCCTACGGACTTGCAATGTTGAAGTCTACCCCATAGATCACTGTGCGCAGCAGTTCAAGAAAGCCTGATCCCCCATTGATTCCCACCTTCCATTTTGAATTAATTTACTTTTTTGGCCTTTTCTACATCCCTTGCCAATAGGATGAGCAATGGGAGAATTCAAAAGGTCTATTTTCCTTCTGGCTCCTTTCACCTCTTCATCTGTAATGTGAGAAAAGGCAATTCTTCTCCAGGAAAGGAGGAGTCCAAACACACTCTTGTACCTAATATTTGTTCATGGTTTGCTCCAGGCAGACACTGTGATGGAGCCTTTTGGGACTACTCTACTGAATGAAGTTTCTTTCATTTGGGTGTACTACAAGTGTTAGCACAAAATAAAGGAGGCTGGGATCACAGTTTCCAGGGGGAAAGGCTGCCATCTAGGAGACATGACCTAATATGACGTTGTGTAGCTTGGCTACAAATTGAGCTGGATGAATTAAAACCCATCCCTCAGAATGCCTTGATGGAAGCGTTCACTTCATGCTCATCACACTGGGAGTCATCATGAGCTAGAAGAAATATTGTCAGGGACAGGGCCTTGCAAAGGAGTCCCAAGAGTAGCAACCTTCAGACTCTTACACATTTGGAAATAAAGAGGAATTGTTCAAGAGAAAACAAAGTTGTCAGAGTTCTGGATTTCTGGAAAACTTCCTCTCTTCTGAGAGGAATCACGGAATCATGGAATTTCAGAGTTGGAAGGGACGTCTAGACATCGTTCAATCCAACTCCCCTGCTAAAGCAGGATTGCCTGGAGCACATTACTCAGGACTGCATCCAGGCGGGTCTTGAAAGTCTCCAGAGAAGGGGACTCCACAACCTCCCTGGGCAGCCTGTTCCAGTGCTCTGGCACCCTCACCCTAAAGAAGTTTTTCCGTGTATTTGAACGGAACTTCCTATGTTCCAGCTTGTGCCCATTGCCCCTCGTCCTGTTACTGGGAACCACTGAAAAGAGCCTGGCTCCATCCTCCTTCAACCCACCCTTTAGATACTTGTAAACATTAATAAGGTCTCCCCTCAGCCTTCCCTTCTCCAGGCTAAAGAGTCCCAGCTCTCTCAGCCTTTCCTCGTAAGGGAGATGCTCCAATCCCTCAGTCATCTCTGTTGCCCTACGCTGGACTCTCTCCAGTAGTTCACTGTCTCTCTTGAACTGGGGAGCCCAGAACTGGACACAGTATTCCAGTTGTGGCCTCACCAGTGCAGAGTAGAGGGGGAGAATGACCTCCCTTGACCTGCTGGCCACACTCTTCCCTATGCAGCCCAGAATTCCATTGGCCTTCTTGGCGACAAGGGCACATTGCTTGCTCATGGATAATTTACTGTCTACCAAGACCCCCAGATCCTTTTCTTCAGAACTGCTTTCCAGCAGGTCCACCCCTAACCTATATTGGTGCCTGACATTCTTCCTCCCCAGGTGCAGGACCCTGCACTTGTCCTTGTTGAACCTCATTAGGTTCTTCTCTGCCCAGCTCTCCAGCCTGTCTAGGTCACGCTGGATGGCAGCACGGCCCTCTGGGGTGTCAGCCACCCCACCCAGTTTGGTATCATCAGCGAACTTGCTGAGGATGCACTCTGTCCCCTCATCCAGGTCGTTGATGAATATGTTAAACAATACTGGTCCAAGTATTGACCCCTGGGGGACACCACTGGTTACAGGCCTCCAACTCGACCCTGCTCCATTAATCACAACCCTCTGAGTCCTGTCACACAGCCAGCTCTCAATCCACCTCACTGTCCCCTCGTCTAGCCCATACTTCCCCAGTTTCCTAAGGAGGATGTTATGAGACACAGTGTCAAAAGCCTTGCTAAAGTCAAGGTAGATGACATCTGCTGCTGAAGTCAAGGTAGATGACATCTGCTGCTCTGCCCTTATCCAGCCAACCAGTTATAACATCATAAGAGGAAGGCTGAAACTGTTTCAAGAACTTTGTTCAGAAGCATTTCTTTCAACAGTAGTGTTGGCCTAAAATTCCCTGTCCTTCCACATCCAACATGTCTTCTTCCTGATTCCATCCTGCTTCCCTGGCTGTGCTAGTACCATTCATTGTGAGGCCTCATAGTGAGTAGTTCTGAAGAAGTGATCATCACTAAAACTAATAATGCTCCTCAAACCCCAGAAGTTTTTTTTTCTTCATATTTTTTCATCTGGCTTAGCATCCTTCACCACAAACAGTGGAACAAGCTCATCTGAGATGACAGTGTGGGTTAGCAACAAAGACCCAGAGGAGAGCTGTCTAAGCTATTTCTGCTGTTGCAAGAAATGTTGGCCCCTATCTAGTCACTAGAGACATCTAAGCTCTCAGCATAGAGTAGTTTACACCCAATTTATGTGTAAGTTTATATATATAGATATATGCATGCATATATAACAAACCACTCCTGAGAGTCCAGTGATTATGGTATTGTACTGAGGTGATGGAGAGCTTTGCTCGGTTCTCTGGTCTGCCACAGATTCACTTTATGACTGATGGTCAATCAAATCTGTACTTCACTTCCTCATTTACAAAAGAAACAGAGAATTTTTCTTCCCATCAAGAAATTGTGAGGTAAATGCAGCAGTCTGAAGTATGATCACAGGTGCTGTGCAATGGTCTTATTGGGGATGGGCATCATAAACACTTTGGCAATGCTGCAAATCAAAAGAAAAAAGGGTTATTCTGATTTCAAATCAGATCACAGCCTGGTTCACATGCGGCCCAACAAGCAGTTGAGTTGGCTGGCACATAGGAAATAGAGTGAAAGGAACTCATAAATTGATATTGTGGTCAAGGAAAAAGCAAATGAAACCACATCCTTGGGCTCTTCAGCGATGGCCTCAGTTTTTTATATCCAAGAGAAGCATTATACTCAGATGTTCTTCAATTAGCTTAAGTTCTACAGCCAGAACATTACTCAACCTACAAAACAGCCGTGATCAGCTGCACACTGTTACCTTCTTACCAACATCAACCACATGCTCGGAAGATCACTAAGGTATGTGTGGGTCACTCTATCTCCTCTGCTGAGGACTTTTTTCCCAGGTTTTGAGAGGATTTATTTTTCATTTTTTCTTTATTCACCTTTCTGTGGATATGCCAAAAAAAAAATCTAGCAAAGTAGACAAGTATGACTACCCTTCCTTAAAGGTTTATTTTTGAGCCTACTATATTCACCCACAGTGTCAGTGCTACAGTTTTACTTTTACTTTTTGCAACACCCGGAACAGATCCAAGTCTTCATGAGACATTTCTCCCATTGTCTCCCATTATTTCAATTGGACACTGAAATTTTTCTCTTTCCAGTTTATACTTGAGGACTAGCTAAATTTTTCTAGTGGCTTCTTGCTTAACTACTCCTCTTTTAATAACCCCGTATTTGTCACTTCTTTGTCATTATTTTCTTAAAAATAGGTAGGGCCATACTCTCATGATCCTTTTCTGTGAGCTCTGATGCAGAGAACGGTTTAGTTTCTCTGTAGTGCACTCTTCCTTCTGAACTGCCTCCTATATTCTTTGATAATGATAATAAAATACATATGCAAATACACTAATATCCTCACAAGCATCCTTTGTTTCATAACTTATTTTCCCACATTTTAGTATTTTTAGCTGTATTTGAAATCTTTCTTGAAATTCTTTATATCATTTCGTGAAAGAGGTAATGTGCTTGACTGAGACAGATGTGATGATTGAGATTTCACACAACTGCATAACAACCCATTGTTTTAAACACATACAGTGCTTTCTGTTATTTATTTATTTGTTTTTCTTGAGTCAACTTAGATTACCTCCACCTCTTGGGCAGATGTTAGAAACCATGTAGTAGTAGTAGCTGCAGAAAAATATCGGAGAAAAGAAAATTTGTCTCTGCAGTCCTTTGTGGTAATCAGGATTATTTACAAGGAAAGATGGGATCTCACCTCTGGGCCTTGAGCCCAAGAGAATTTTCACTTTTATTCAGTAGTTCTTGAATAGAAAATGCATAAACTGCTCTTGACTCTTGGACACAATGGACCAGATAATTTATAAAGGATTGTAAATAACATACTTGTTATTGAAAATGAATAAAAGGAAATTAAATTGCTTTAACCTATTAACCTAACTCTGAAGATGTTGTCAATTGTGGGGTGGAGTTTGTATTACTTAAACTTACCCAAGTGCTGTATAGGTATCCTCACACGGAAACCAATAGTTCTACACTGCCTTAATAGCGTCTGGAAAGAAACAGACACTTAAGACACAGTTTACACACCCTAGTCTAGGACAAGATGAATGAAGATTTCACTATGTTTATTTCCTGCCAGTCACTGAAAAGATAGCCCAGGATGACCAGCCCAGAGGGAACCCTCTAAAACTAAGTTATCTACCTTGGTCGGGTGCATCCAGAAGGTTTCATTCCTTTCCCCTCTTACATCATCTGGAATCCACATGTAAGTACTAAATAGAAATGCTGCCACTATACTTTTCTCACTGAAACTGCAGATTTATTTTTTAAAACGCCTTTTCCTCCTCTTTCTTATACCCATCCTAGTATCACATGCTTCTTTAGAAAAACAGAACATTTAGAACATTTTTCTTTAGAAAAAACAGTTGCAGTAGAAAAACAGTAGTATTTTCCCCAGAGGTGGTCCAAACTTTCTTTCACATCTCAAACAGTTCCTGTGCAGCTTAGTGAATAAAATCTTAAGGAAATATAAAGTATTTCTTTGTGAAGTTGTTTCATTACTGTGCTGTAGTCTATAAACTTTCTATGAAAATTGGCTACTGCTTGACTTCATGCTACAGCACAAGCCACTCTCAGAGCATGCTGAATCTTCATTTCAGACTGTAGAAAATTTCAGACTGTAGAAAAAAATACACCATCAAAATTTTGGCTATGGCATTCATTGGACAAAAGCATGAATTTGCAGGTTATGTCTATCTACCCCTCACAGTTATTTTAATAACATTAAAACTAGCACAAATAACAAAATGCAATATTTCTTTGTCTAACTTCTTTGGAGTAAAAATAAACAACAGACAAAGACAAAAGTAAACCTACCTCCTCCTTGAAAACCCGTTTCCCTGTGGCTGTTACAGTAATTGGGCACAAAAAGGATGGAAGCGGTGAAATTGCGTTGGTGGCATATTTTTGTGTGCTTTGACAATGTGATTCATTCTTCTTCTTCTATTCTTCTAAACCGCCCATGTAACACGGTGTGAAAATCCCGCCTACGTCTTACTCATTTCCTTTACCCTGTAATACTGTAATGTAACGGGGAAAAGCATGGTTACAGACCTTGTTTTAGTACAGGGGGACAAAAAGGTCGGAATAGAAGGACACCCTCTTTATCACTTCATTCACATAATTTTCACTCATTTTTGTCACATATTTTTCATATAGGCATTTGTACAGGGCACAACCTGAAAGGCAGGTGAATGTATGAGTCTACCTTCTGGCTCTTGTATGGGTCAGGTAGCACTGCTTCAAGCCACACCACTATTTTCTGCTTATTCCTTAGGGTTACCAGCCTGCACAGGAAAATAAGTTTGGTGCTCTAGACTTCGTATCAGCCATTCCCAGCTTTATACTAGCCAGCCTCATTTCCTGTAGATGGGTAACAAACCAATGTCACCAGCTTCCACAACTTTTCCACTCGACCTGTACATATTTTTCGGGGCTGGATGAATTCAATGTGCAGACCAGGAAAATTTTCTTCATGTGTGCAAATGCCCCGAGTGTACCAAATCAACACTTTGTCCCTTGTCTGTGCTCATGCCCTGGTCCCAGGAAGGTGTGCAGTCCTCCTTGCCCTCTGGCTGCAGAGTATGAATGTCCTCTTTCCAACTGCATTCAGCAATGTGAGCACACGCTTTGTGGTGCTAACACAGTGCAACACGGGTTGTGCGCTGCCCAGGTGTGGACATCCACAGCTGCCCATGTTAGCAGGCTCCAAAGTGTGTAAGCCCAAGCCTTTTTTTTGCCATCTTGACGACTGCTTTTGACACTGAAGAGTGTGCCTGGGTCCTGAAAGATGTTTGTCCAGCAAAGCAACTTTCTGTGAACTGAGAAACATAGCAACTGCTTTTTCATGTTTCCATAGTACAATCTCATTACTGATCCCTCTCCTTCTCCCTTTCTCACCTTTAAATCATTTGAACAGGAAAATGAAGCAATTAAAGTAAACAACAGCATTTAAATCTGATTAGTTATAATATTCACTGAGTATACCAGTCTTACTATATGTATCTGTTATATCTCACTGGAGGAGTGGTAAATCAAATCTGATTTGTCCTTCTTCTGTTTGCCTGTTTCTTGTATAGCTTCATTCCCATCAGCCTCTGGTTTCGTTGCCCTTCTGGGCAGAGGAGTAATCAGGGAGGGGTTCTTGAGAAGATGCTTCCTCTTCTTCAGGTCTCAATTCCTCAATTTTATTCACAGAGTAGACAACAGGACTCCAGCGTGTTCCCTGTTAAGACACTTCGTTTCAGGAGCTGCAGAAGTAAGGCCTTTTGTTCTCTTTCTCACTTTCCATTGTAGACACTTCTATCCAATTGGAGTGAATTATGGCTTTGGGATAGATTTTTATCAGTGAATCTGAAACCTCATTTTCTATAAGGTATGTAGAACCTTCCCAGCTAGATGACAATAGAGCTGTGTAGGTTGGAAGCTAAACAGCTGATTCTCATATGCATTCATAAGTTGCACAGAATGAAACAGGTCTTCCAGGAAAAGGATGTAAGCGTGTAATCCCACTGACGCCAAAGCTTTTCAGTATGGCAGTTGTTGTGTAGTGGACACAATCTGCAACCCTGTTCCTATTATTTTCTAGTTTAATAAATGAGAATTTCTCAGAACATTTAACATTGTTAAAGGGATGAATTATCCAGGAAAACAACTATAATAGTTCAGTGATTTCTTGGATTTTTTTGGTTATGTTTTCTTTGTCAGCAGTGACAGAGGAAGAACTTGTGTTTGGTTCAGACCTTATTTAGCTCCAAGAGGTGGTGCCTGGTGAATTTGCATGTGAGTTGCATTCACTATGTCTTCTCTGAAACAATATATGAATTGTTTGCAACTAAAACCCCAAAATCATGACCTAACCTCAGGAAATAAGTGAAACTGCCAAAATAGAAACAAAATGGCTTTCATGATAAGAGTTCTAGACAAGGTACAAACTGGCACATCTTTCAGAACAACTGGCAGGTCTTATTGCAAACAATTTTCAGCACTGTTTCTCCTTCACTGTTCTATAGTGTAGAGAAAGGTAACCATCAAGTTGTGAAGTGTGCTTTTATATTATTAAGTTCAGCTAGAACAAAAGCTAATTGGTGATCTTGGGGCTAGTGTGCATTCTCTGTTTGGCCACCAAGGAAATCTCATTACTTATGACATCTTACACTGACTAGAGAAAATTCAGTCAAACAAACTCTGCCTCTGTAGTACTTGTGGCAAGATGCTAAGTTGGCACCAGATGACACTGTAACACTCTCATGACAATCCAGCATGATGGTTACTCATGCTCTGTTTGCTGATGAGATAAAGAAAAAAAACAAACCATCAAGTTATAGTCTACTGCTGCAAGGCAAAGCACCAATTTTATTACCTTTCTCTTTCATATCAGCATTTCTGCATTCTGAGCATGTGTGTGGGAAAGGCATGCTTTGGCAACTAAGTACCCAGAATGGCTTCCCTCAAAACCTCTGCAAGGACCCACAGAACAACACACTTTCTTGATGGGTGAAGCTACTACAGGTATGTTTCATGTTACTCGTGTTTCTCCCACAAGCTGAGGAAAGGCTCAGGATACAGCCACCTGTGATTTAGACCTTGAGCTCAGCACACAGAATTGGTTGTGCCTGTCTGCCTTTCAGAGAACTTTCTGTGAATGCTGTGCTATTTGTTTATTTCAAGGAAGAACTAGTTTTCAAGCCCTATTTAGGTTTGCAAGTCATTTCCAAATGAAATGATGGAAATGTCTCCTTGGCAAGCTCTCAAAGAGAGCAAAAGTTTTAAAATGTGCACTTCCACTGCCCATTGAATTTGCGTAGTCTTCCAAACCTGACTGATGAAAGTCCCTTCAGCAAGAGTAACGTTGCTGAAGCAAGTGAGGGGCTGAAGCACACACATGCCAGAGCATGTGGCATGATAGTGGCACTGATCTGAGAAGAGCTATATTATGTGGCTGTTTATAGGTCTTAAAAGAATACTTGCATCAAGCATGTCCATAAACAGCAGGTAATTAGAGGAGTCCACAATTAAGCCAAAATTTTATTTTGACAAACTGCATTATGGCAATGTCTGGGAGGTTGAGAGATCTTGTGAATTATGGGCCAATGCATTTATTCAGTACAGTTATTTTCTTCATAAAACAGGAAATGGGAGAGAAGAAAGACTTAGTTGATCTAATTGCTGATCCGTAGAGGAATTGAAAGAGTCCTGCTAGAGGATAAAGATAGTGCTGAGACTATCGTGTCTACTCAGCTTCTGTAATTCTTGAAACTGGACCCTGAAGATTCTTAGAACAGAATTATTCTTGGAACACTGAGTCCCAGCACTGGAGAAGCTGGGTCATGTTACAGTAAATTAGGATACAGGAATCTGGTCTGGTATAAAAGCCCAGTCTCCAGGGAGACCTTATTGTGGCCTTTCGTTACTTAAAGGGGGCCTACAAGAAAAATGGGAACAAACTTTTTAGCAGGGCCTATTGCGATAGGACAAGGGGTAAACTAAAAGAGGGAAGATTTAGACTAGATAGAAGGAAGACATTTTTTACAATGAGGGTGGTGAAACTCTGGAAGAGGTTGCCCAGAGAGGTGGCAGATGCCCCATCCCTGGAAACATTCCAGGTCAGGTTGGATGGGGCTCTGAACAACCTGATCTAGTTGAAGATGTCCCTGATCATTGCAGGGGAGGGTGGAGTAGATGACCTTTAAAGGTCCCTTCCAGCCCAAACTGTTCTATGATTCGATGATTCTATAAAAATCTTAATTTATTGTCAAGTGAATTTCCTTAATTATGAAAATTTTTCATACAGATTGGAAAAGTTAAAACCTTTAATATTTATACGGGGTAAACAATATGCTATCAATTTCAGTATAAGCAATTTAACTAACTATATGGAAAGCATGACTTAATAAAAATTCTCAAATTGACCAAGTTCACTTCTGCAGAGGATTTGGGGCGGTACATAGGCATCCCAGTCTTGTCATTCAGAGTCTCATAATCAGTATTTGACCTAGACATGGATGTTTTCACCAAATCAGTCAACTTGAAGTTGAAGTTTCCCTTAGCTAGCTGGCAGTCTTAAGGATGATTTGGTTTTCTTAATTAAAGGGAGGGGAGTTGCATGCCAGAGTAGTCTCAAGGAATCCTTTACTAGAGTGGTACGTTTTACCACAGACTTTTTTGGTCAATCTGGATTCTTCTTAAAACCAGTCTAATTGTAGAAACTTTATATGTCTAGCTTTGTAACCTTTAATTTAAAACATAAGAATTCAAAGATTTGCATTTAATCTTCGTCATAGCTAATGCTAAGAAAGAACATCGCTGTTATAGTCAACAAGAAGTTGATAATCAAAAGAGAATCTTTCATTTATTTTTATTTTTGCTTCTCTGTCTTAATCTGTTTTAAATTTATCACCTTCTATGGAAGGTAGCAGAAGCAGAAAGCAAGTAATATTAGCAACTTGGATATGGCTTAGAACCAGTTATTTATTTATTTATTTATTTATTTATTTATTTTTGTTTTAATTCCACCAACGAATCCACATGTCCATGTAGTAGAATTGCCTGAATCCCAAGATGGCTTCAGGGCCAGTGCCATTTTCTGTGGAACACAAACATTATTTTCACCTTTTTTCACGATCAAGCTATGCTTCAAATGTTACAAGCAGACTTTATGCCCTTCCAAGAAACAGGGCTAAGAATCTATTGGCTAAATTTTGTTCAAATCTGAAAATAACACCAGGTCTCCTAAAACTATAGAATTGGCTGATTTTGTCCAAACCCATTCTTTTCCTTTATTTGTGGCATACAGTCAAAGCTATTTGTTTTTCTAATGAATAAGACACTCTGAGACTGTAGCAAGGAGATTTGTTTAAACTTGTCCTGGTTTTGGCTGGTATGGAGCTGACTTTCTTGCTGGCAGCTGGTGTAGGGTGTTTTGTGTTTGGGATGTGTGTGTTGGATTTGGGATGAGAGTGATGTTGTTAACACACTAATGGTTTTGATTGTTGCAGAGCAGTCAAGCCCTTTTCTGCTCCTCACACCGCCCCTCCAGCGAGTGGGCTGGGAGCGCACAAAAGGTTGTGAGGAGACACAGCCAGGACAGCTGACCTCAACTGACCAAAGGGATATTCCATGCCCTGTGATGTCATTCTCAGTATGTAAAGCTGGGTGGGAGAAGAAGGAAGGTGATGACATTTGGAGCTATGGCATTTTGTTTTCCCAAGTAAACATTACGCGTGATGGAGCCCTACTTTCCTTGAGATGGCTAAACACCTGCCTGCCCATGGGAAGTAGTGAATGAGTTCCTTGTTTTGCTTTACTTATTAAACTGTCTTTATCTGAATGCATGACTTTTCTGATTCTCTGCCCCATCCCACCAAGGAGTGAGCAGGCGGCTTCGTTGCCAGCTGGGGGTAAACCACAACAAAACATTTTACTCCTTCTGTTTTGCACTTCAGAACAAAAGGGAAAATTACAGGCAACCACATCTGATGATATGCTAACCTCACGTGGTAAGGGAAGTGTAAGCATAAGTCTGCTAGACATGAATTTGTCCATAACAGTGCAGCACTCCAGACACTTTGCATATCTCAGTATAGGACTATCCAGTAGATACACTATATGGCCCTGTCGTGGATATTACACTACTTCGAAGCTGAAATATAGCTCAGCTCCTCACTGTGTGGTGGTGACTGGTCCTGACACTTGTCTTGATTTCAGTTCACAAGAAGAAGTAACTTTCCATCCTACTTTCTTTACTTTCACCCTTTAGCTTGCATGTGTCTGATTGTAGGCTACCATCATGTGGCCACTTTGAGAATCTTCCCAAGTAACAGAAACACAGGCTAATTACTCAACCTGGAAAGCAGCAAGGTACTGCCTGCATAAAAGCTGAAGGCCACATGTAGTTTTCAGAGGGCTTAATTTTCCTTCTTGATTGCTCTCAGTCATCTTTTACTTGGACACTCTGCCCTTCGGTTTGTGTCTGTTTTGTTCTGTTTAATTCTTCCCCCCAAAATACTGACAAAACATATCCTAATTTCAGAAGGAAAAGGTGCAAATTTTTCTGTAAGCATTGGGACACTACACGCGTTAAACTCTAAGACAGAGTTTTATCATGCTGGGCATTTCTGCCCATGCATTCCAAACTCAGTTTCAAATCATACCTATGTAAATCTCTTCTGCAAGGCCTTTGATATGGTCCCCCACAATGCTCTTGCCTCTAGATTGGAGAGAGATCAGTTTGAAGGACCGTTAGATGTCTACAGAATTGTCTGGCTGGGTGCATACAAAGACTTACAGTAGTCAATGGCTCAATGCCTCAGCAAGTTTGCAAATGACACCAAGCTGAATGGTGCAGTTGGTGTACTAGAGGGACAGGATGCCACTCAGAGAGACCTTGGCAGGCTTGAGGAGTGGGCTCGTTTGAACCTCATGAAGCTCAACAAGGCCAGGTACAAGGTCCTGCACCTGGCTTGGGGCAATCCCCATATCAATACAGACTGGGGGATGAATAGATTGAAAGCAGCCCTGTGGAGGCTTAAGGATGCTGGTGGGTGAAAAACTGGACATGAGCTGGCAAACTGTGCTTGCAGCCCAGAAAGCCAATCACATTCTGGGATGCATCAAAAGAAATGTGAGCAGCAGGTCAGGGGAGGTGATTTTCTCCCTCTACTCTGCTCTCATGTGACCTCACCTGGAGTACTGCATCCAGCTCTGGTGTTCCCAGCACAAGAAAAACATGGACCTGTTAGAGCAGGTCCAGAGGAGGGACACAAGAGTAATCAGAAGGCTGGAACACCTGTCCTCTGAAGAAAGGCTGAGAGAGTTGGGGTTGTTCAGCTTGGAGAAGAGCAGGCTCTGAGGAGACATTATCGTGGCCTTTCAATACATAAAAGGGGCTTATAAAAAAGACACAGAGACATCTTTTACCAAGGCCTGTAGTGACAGAACAAGGGGCAATGGTTTTAAACTGAAAGATGTTAGATTTAAATCGGACATAGGGAAGAAATTTTTTACGATGGTGGTTGTGGGACACTGGAACAGGTTGTCCAGAGAAGTTGTGGGTGCCCTTTCATCAGAAATGTTCAAGGTCAGGTGTGATGGGGCTTTGAGCAATGTGATCTAATGAAAGATGACCCTGATCATGGTAGGGGATTGGACTAGATGATCTTTAAAGGTCTTTTCCAACCCCAGCCATTCTGTGATTCTGTGATTCTGTAAAATATGATTGTAGTGAATGCTTTCCAAAGCTCATGGTTCTGACCTCTTATTTCAGACTGTGAATCAAAGCAGACAAATATGGAAACAACTAATGCTTTAGATTTTAAGCTGTCAGAGAAGGAACAGCAATCCCCTGGTCAAACACAGACCTCTACTGTGGAGCAAAACTTTGTATCAAATAAAGTCTCTTGTACTAGGCTAATTTTTATTCATATAGTAATGGGAAAAGTATTTAAAAAGAAAATACATACCTAATATATTCATTGCAGAATGGACTTGGATTCTTTGTTGGAGCTCTTCATTAGGAAATAATCTGTTAGAATCTGTCGTAGTTTGAAATCGAAATCCAGTCTCCAACAAAATAGAACGTTTACTGTGGTGTTAACATTTCACCTTATTGTTTTACTCCATGTACAACACATTGTTTAAAAAGTGGAAAAATGGAGATAGTTTAGATAAAGGTTTTTATCTTCAAACATTACTAACTCCTAGTCTTCCCTTCCCTTCCCTTCCCTTCCCTTCCCTTCCCT
>VYZM01005191.1:791127-801654 GCA_013398915.1 Dromas ardeola
TATATTATATAAATATAATATAAATTATATATTATATATATTTCTATAAATTATGTAAATATAATATAAATATAGTCGAAGTTCTCAAGAATCATTTGCCTCCCTTCATCTGGTCCATAGTTAGAAAAGTATGGGTTTTTTTGTACACACCCACCTTAAGCTCATGTCTGATAAACTTCAAAACAGAGGTAAAGGCTGTTTTTAAGGTTTGGTCTTACAATGTATAATTGCATTATCTAGTGCTAACAATAAAATAACACATGGACCTAAATATATTATTTTCTGATCTAAACTGGATATAAAGCAGGCACAGTAGTCACAGCAAAAAATATATTATTAAAGGAAAGAGGCACATGGTGTATATCCAAGACACAAAGCAGCAGTCTTTAAGGCTTTGATAGTAAGAAGTTGAAACAGTCCATAGGGTTTTTGTATGACATCTCTTTGGTTGGTTTTTTTTTCTTTGGTTGACTTTTTTTAACATGTATTTTTAACCTACATACGGAAAGAATAATAATGTTTCTATACTTAACTGCAACAACCTCTGCCTAGGACGAAAGAGATCTTTAGGTCTCTACCACTTCACCTAACACCTCTTTGATAAGAGAGAGAGATGCACGGGATCCTTCCATTTCTCTGCTGTGTGCCCAGTACCTAAAGATGGAGACAAGCGAAGCAGGAGAACCAGTTTCTATGCTTTGGAGGGGAGAGCACCAGTTAGTAAATGAAAGAAAATATATTCCTTGACTTCTTCAGCCCTTTGTAGCAGTGTTTGTGAAATGAGACTTTTAGGAGGATAACAGTTTGACCAAATCTTGAATTTTTTAAAAGCCAGTAAATAACGCATTCTTGACACTTTAGGTTTATTTTTGCACCAAAAACTGGGGTCAGATTCTCAGCAAATATACTTTTTAATATTAATGAAGAGGCATACCTGTTCCAAACCACTTTCCTAGAAAAAAAAATGAACAATTTTACCCATTATTCCCCCTCTAAATTCATCTTAAGGTGGAAAGATGGAATGCAAGATATCAGCCTGTGTAAATAAAGTGGTAAGTTGATTTCAAATCCACTTATTGTCAAGGCAGTCAAACCCCATAGAATGCCACTCATAACATGCTGGTATGGCTTGCAATTACATTTGTGATAACTGCAGACTAAACCCATTTACAAAGTAAAACAGGCAAAAGTAAGACAATTTCAGAGACTAGGCTGGGCAAAGCTTCAGATATGGAGAGTAAATCAGACAGTGATATCTGTTCAAAATGCAAAATTTATTTGTTCTTGTTCCTACATTAGTTCTGGGATTTTTGGTTATCTGTCTAGTTTGTGTTTGGTTTTGTTTTTTTTTTTTTTTTTTAATTTGGTGTGCAGTGAAAGATGCTTATTAGCCACTGAAAAACCAGAATAATAGCAGTAGGGTATGATCTTTCTGAGATTTTAATTTCATAGCCACCACTTGCACTACGTGATTTCATTCCTTTCATAATCTTACTTTTTCTTAAAAGACACAAGCTCATTACAATACGTAAAAAGTTTTGAAATCCTCCTCTTCCGTGGGCAAAGAGGAAAAATGGTAACAGCTCTGACCACTGAGTTAGTCATTCAGAGGTGTGCCTCTTTCAAGGTATTTCTAAGAACTTGGGTAAGGTTCCAGTCAGTGTTCGCCTATTCAGAGGTGTGTTTTGGTCCCACAGCGGGAAGTGGCAGTGGAAACGAGCTTTTCTGAGGGCCTGACTTGCGAAAAGGGAAGTCTCTTGAATCAATTTCTCATTATAGTCTTAAACCAAGACATTCTCCAGTGCTGACCTCTCCTGCTTCTCAACCCAAACAATGCACAGGTATCCAGGATTTAACATGCATTTAGAAGAAGGTAAGTTTTGAAAAAAGAATGTAAATGGTACTGCTGTTTTGACTCTTCAGCTATCCAGACCTTTGAAATGTATTTGATCTATATTGTTTATTTCATTATTCCTTTATCAGTTTCAACATTGTCTTACTATCAAATATGGGAGCTTTGAAAAATATGAATCAACAGCCTTAAATGAAGCATAAGTTTTAGGCAGTCTTAATCAGACAAATAGTCCTAGTGATTTCCCCTAGCTAAGACTGTGCATTAGAGCCAGATATAAAAAGTTTTATTGCTTGATGACTGAATTTACCCTCTAAATTATGCACAATATATTTTTCAAGAGCATTTGAAATTGTCTTTTTGAACAATTTTTTTTTTTCCAAAGAAAATATTAAAAAAATGCTGTTTCTTAAAATGTTAACTTTTGTATTTAGGAAGATATAATAATCATCTCCACAAACTTTTCAAAAACGTCTTTATCAGACACATGGACAGTGAACAGATCTAAACTTCAGGAAACTCTCAGGTTTCTTGAATTTTTGAAGTTAAACAGTTCATTTTCCTCACACACAAAGTAACGGCTCTAAGTAAATTTTGTGAAGATTGGTTTCGTTGCTTTCATTTTCTTGCCCTGACTGTCTACTTCCCAGATTCACCAGGTGGGTTTTTTGCACAAGTCCTTACAATCTCTGCAGCTGCTGTGGTGTGCGGGCTGGCAGCCTTATGTTACCACCCCTTTCTCTTACTCCAGCAACCCACTAAACTAGACGTTACTGGGCAGCAAACAACAGGCATTGGCTGTAGTTGAAGCTCTGCAATGAAAGCAAGGGGATAAACAAAAGACAAAAAAAAAAAAAAAGTAAAATATCAGTGTAGTACTGGTTTTAAATATTAAGTGTATTTTCTTACTAAAAAAAAAGTATTTTTTGACCGTGCACTGTTTAGAAAGGATTTTTTTTTTCCTTTTTAGGTTATTTAGATTATTGAGATAATTTCTATCCCATTAGATTAACTGGCCTGTTGGTAAGTATATTTGTCTAGTGTGCATTTCTCCAGAGACAAAAGGACTAGAGAGCCTTTTTAAAAAAGTTTGTCAGGCAGTGAATTTTAGTTTGCATTTCAAAGACTGAACTTCAGCACCATATAATAATATATGATAATGTCAATTTGTCTAGTTCTGTTCTCAGCCTGCTGACACTGTCTGCCGTGCTGTACAAAAGGTACTCCTAGGAAGAAGTCACCTCCAGGAAATAGCAATGATCTCTCCTGAAATGCCTTTATTTGACTGAAGTCAGTTGTTTTTTTCTAAGTTTATACAAACTTACGTTAAAACTCTTCCTTCTCTGCCTCTGTGTTTCCTTTCTCCAACTGAATGCATTTGTATTACCTCACAGATGATTTCTATTTTTGTTTCTAGCACCAAAAGTTGTTGCCACTTTCAGATTTATTTTGTTCCTTTTCCTGTTTCAGGTCCCCTTTTGACTTGTGTTTTCCACAAAAGTAGTCACGTTACTAACAGCCACAAATATTTTAACATGCTTAGTCTTTTCCATCCTCAGTTTCTTCCCTTTCTCCAAATTCAAATGAAGCATATATATGTTCCTAGGACTATTTTTGATTGCTCCATCTCGTGGGAATGGATGAGCCCTTTACAACCACTGCATGTTGAATTATAAACCCTTGAAAAATCCTTGTTTTCATTTTATGTTTTCCCTGACTTTTGCCACACAGCCTACAATTCCAGGGGCACCATTAACAGGAAGTGAGGGTAAGAACAACTCACCCCTTCCCTCTCGAGGCAATTAGAACTGACTTCTTTCCTGGGCACACCGAGCAGAATTTACTCACTGTGGTGTGGCACAAATACTACAGCTGCTGCTGCTGCTGTTACAGCTGAGATCAGCACCAGAATGAACCAGGTGGAGGAATCTCTGCCTTAAAGCATTTTGTTATGAGTTTTCATAGCACTTCATGAACAATGACAGCATTCATTAAATGACCTCTTCTTTGCATTATACCAAAATAGCTTTATAAATGAAAGTGTACATGTATATTTTTTTTTCCAGGTAACCTCATTCCAGACTTTTTGGATGTGGTGAACATCCACACATTTTCCTTTACACGACCAATGAGTCTTGTTAGTCAGTGTATTGTGAACATTTTAATATGGCTCCAGGGGTCCTTTTGCCAATCCATGGATAACACACATAGAGCGTGTGTGAGGATTTTAGTATGGAAAACAATCAGAGTCAAGATAAATCAGTTAATTTGTGGGTGAAAGACCCTGAACACAGAGGAGTATTAATTCTGTGAAGAATTGATAAGATCTTGGAGGTTGTTTTACATTAAAGCAACCTTTGAATGAATACTCAGCCACCAAACAGCAATCATGTCTTTCTAAAACCAACTTTGACCAGTGCAGAATCTGTTTTCTCAGTGTACCCCAAATTTAGCAAACACCCGATATACACTTGCTGATAGTCACTTTTGCAAATGGAAAGATTCATCTCTCCTCAGACAGTTACAGTTCACACCCTCGTAAAGCAGATATCTAAACCAGGTAACACGAATCACAACCTAGAAGCGACAGCTGCTCTACTGCCACTAGAGGCTAGATAACTCGTAACAGTTACAGCTGCTGGTTTTATATCTAGTCAAAGTTATGTCAGGTGGCTCCTACCCAAACAGTCTGCTTTCAGTGCCTGCAAGTGTCATTTCTGTGGTCTAGGTTTGAGTATCAGTAGTGTCATATCTGTGGTCTTGCCTTGCAATCTAAGTAGCATTGCCATTCAAAACCAGCTCAGCATGGCACACCTGTCCTCTTTGGCCCTGGCACCCAGTTAAAGAGTGCGCTCAAATACAGACATCCTGGGAATCGAAGGCACCCATCAACAAGACCCATTAAACATATGTCATTTCATATTTACTTCTTATACTTCAGACATCACTTAAGTGGTTAAGTGACTGTTTCATATTATTTCACAGATGCGAAATGAAAACATCGTGACCTAAATGCTTTTTCAACCAAGCTTGGAACTAAAGAGTCTCAGTTTCTGCAGATCTGTGGCCCAAAACATTTGCTATGGCACGTGTTACAGTTGCTCCTGTCATGCTGATACTAAGTTTTTTCCAGCATAAGACACTATTTTCCACTAGCCTGGCAAGTGGACAACCAGATGTAGGGGGTAAGTAAAATATTATGTAACACTTCATCCTACACTAGCCATCCCAGATCATAGAATCATAGAATAGTTTGAGTTGGAAGGGAACTTTAAAGGTCATCTAGTTCAACTCCCCTGCAATAAGCAGGGACATCTTCAACTACATCAGGTTGCTCAGAGCCCCGTCCAACCTGACCTGGAATGTTTCCAGGGATGGGGCATCTGCCACCTCTCTGGGCAACCTCTTCCAGTGTTTCACCACTCTCAGAATAAAAACATTCCTTCCTTACATCTGGTCAAAATATTCCCTTTTTTATTTTAAAGCTATTACCTCTTGTCCTGTTGCAACAAGCCTTGCTAAAAAGTATGTCCCCGTGTTTCTTATAAACCCCCTTTAAGTACTGAAAGGCCGCAATAAATTCTCCCCTGGAGCCTTCTCTTCTCCAGGCTGAACAACCCCAACTCTCTCAGCCTGTCCTCACAGGGGAGGTGCTCCAGCCCTCTGCTATCTAATCTGAATTTATTGTCAAGGCACTTTCTACAGCTCATAGAGAGAAAGAGAAACCTGTGCCAGGACAGGTGTCCAAGACAGGTAAAAGTGAATCACCTAACATTTTGGGAGCTGCAGATAGGTAAACATGAATCCCAATGCTAAATTCAGTCATATTCAACAGAGATCAGCAACTAACCTGCTCCACGTAAGAACAGAGCTCCTGGGGGAACTTCTGGGTATGGAAGCCTTACTGAGAGCCGAATCCTTTTCTACAGTGATGGGCCGTCTCGTCTTCTATGTAATTTCATTGTAATTGCAGATGCTCTTGGGCTACATAATATTCTGTGGATTACCAAGCATGACTCGAGAGTTATCTTGTCCTGGAACAATAATCTGACAAAAGAAGAAACTGAGAAGTACACTGTGAAGTATATTTTGAGTTATAAATTCTTCAATACCACTCATGAAAGGAAAGTAAGTTGTTCAATGATACACATAGTTTAAAGTGAAATCAAGTATTACTTCATTCAGTAGATGAATTTGCATAATTTCCCTTTCAATACTTAGTACCATCTACCATCACGCACTTCCTTCTTCCTCCTTTTAGGAAAGACTGCAGGAGAAGAAAAAGATAATACATCTTGAGTTACATTCTGGTTTTAATGCTAAAGTTAAAACACAACTTCTTGCAAAAGAAACAGAAGACATAATTAAGGAGAGTGGCTGGACAGAATTTACTTACAAGGCACCTCCAGGTCAGCTATTTCCCACATGTCGTTAAGACATCCAAGCATCCATGATAATGTCCTGTCTTTCCTGGAGACATATAATTTCTGAAAGCTAATTCTTATCTTACGCTGCTTTTTTTGGCACGGAATTGTAAAGAAGATGGCACATAACACCTTGGAATATTGCAGAATTATTTCCTTTATTAGACATGTTCAGGTTCAGAAAACTCCAGCTCTGCTGAGCAAGATGTCAGAACCACCCAACTACTCTCTCCATTTGCCCTAGCAACTCATGTGTCTTGAAGATTGCCTTCTGTATCACCTGGTTTCAGGAAATCTTAAAAGAGCAGAGCTTTTCAACTACTGTTCAGGGCATTTTGTCCTTCAAGTGGGTTAGTAAGGCTTTTGGTGGTAGTAGCAGATGTGCGTCTCAATTGTCGTTGTTCAAAAAGCTGAAAGACCCATTTGTTCTCACCTACCACTTATTCATGCTTCTAGAAGTAAGGATACAGAATGGGTTTGTAAAGGCAATCATCATGTTGTTATTAAAAAATCCATGAAAATAAACATCACTCACTCTTTTTTCCCCTCTCTTTGTTGCAGTATATATTCAGAATCTTTCATGCATCATATATAACATTTCTTTTTTCAATTGCACCTGGCATATTAAAGCAGAAGCTCCTGAAGATACACAGATCTTTTTTTCATACAGGTAAGGGTCTTGTGCAAAATAAATATGAAACGATGTTTTTGTACCTAAGTCCTTGATTTACAAGACTCATATTTCCTTCTCACAGACATGTAGGAAAAGATTTTGAATGCCAGCAATATATAAAAAATGCAAGGAAGAAAAATACTGGATGCCACATGAAAGAAATATATTTCCAACCATCAAGAAAAATCAATTTAAACATAACTGTAAGAGATCTGAGAAATAATTCAGGAGGACTGTCTTATTACAAAGCTTTTACACCTCAGACAATAGGTAAGTATTGCCTATTATTACCTATTATGAAAAGTTCATTTATTGGTTATTTCATTGCTCCAGAAAGAAAAGAGGAAAGTGTGTCAAAGTCAGTATATTAGTTCTAACTTCTTATGCATTCATCTGTCTGAGAATTTTACACAAAGATTAAACAAAATAGATTATTGCTCACAGGTTTTTATTTTCTTCTCTGATGTAATATCATTGCTTCACTATAACTGGCATTTTAAAAAATTGATTGGCTAGTGTGAGAAAATGCAATTTGAAAAGCATTATACTCTTTTTTTCTCCTCTTTTTCCTGTTATCTCCTTTTTCTTTTGTAGTGCTGAAGAAAATGTGATAAAGGAACATAAATAGACACAAGTCTCGTTCATAACTGAATTTAAGAATATGAATGTTCTCAAACATTTTTAATATTTCTATTTATTTATGATGCCATTTTTCAGTTAAAAATACTTTGGCAGTTATTTTTAATTATTGCCAGTTTTAAATGGTCATATAAAAATATTTTTCCTTACTTCTCTGGGAAGTTTGAATTAATCTCATGGGTAAGAAATTCACCTGTGTTCTAGCACAGACCGCACATTCAAGTACCTTTTAAATTATGAACATGTTGATTGTATTCCAGACCTGTAACACGGGGATCAGTCACAACTCAAGGGATGGCAAAAAAGGTCATTCAAAACTATCAAAATTTACTCTGAGTTAGATCTCATTTATTCTGTTCTAATGCATTAGAATTACTAGCTTTACCCAAAGATTTACACTGTAATCAGAGCCAGCTATAAGCAAGATGTTCTGTTTTAGCAAAATAAAACATTTTAAAGAAAGTTAGACTTTCCTGAAAAGACCATAAAAAAAAGCCGGGGTGGGGGGACAGGGAACTAATCTGCAGGAAGACTGTTAGGTGTTTTCATAGCTGACTGGGAAGATGCTCACTTTCTGACTGGCTGAATGTGTCTCATCACCCTCACAGTAAAGAATTTCTTCATAATATCTAGTCTAAATCTACCCTCTTCCAGTTTAAAACTTTTACCCCTTGTCCTATGGCTACACTCCCTGATAAAGAGTCCCTCCCCGTCTTTCCTGTAGGCCCCCTTTAGGTACTGGAAGGCTGCTATAAGGTCTCCCTGGAGCCTTCTCTTCTCCAGGCTGAACAGCCCCAGCTCTCTCAGCCTGTCTTTATAGGAGAGGTGCTCAGTCCTCTGATCATCTTTGTGGCCCACCTCTGGACTTGCTCCAACACGTCCATGTCCTTATGTTGTGGGCCCCATATCTGAATGCAGTACTCCGGGCAAGGTCTCATGAGAATGGTGTAGAGACACAGAATCACCTCCCTCGACCTGCTGGCCACGCTTCTTTTGATGCAGCCCAGGGTACAATTGGCCTTCTGGGCTGTGAGTGCACATTGTCAGCTCATGGAGAGCTGCTCATCCACCAGCACCCCCAAATCCTTCTCAGCAGGATTGCTCTCAATCCATTGTCTGCCCAGACTGTATTTGTGCTTGGGGTTGCCCTGACGCACATGCAGGACATTGCACTTGGCCTTGTTGAACTTCATGAGGCTTGCACAGGCCCACCTCTGAAGCCTGTCCAGGTCCCTCTGGATGGCATCCCTTCCCTCCAGTGTTTCAGCCGCACCACACAGCTTGGTGTTGTTGTCAAACTTGCTGAAGGTGCACTCAATCCCACCATCCATGTCACCAACAAAGAATATTGTTCACATTATAAGTAGTGGAATTACTCTTCAAGGCTCCAACATTACCAGGGCTATCTTCTCCCTCCTGAGAAGGGGTTTGTACTTTTCTGGTTAAAAAGCAGCAAAAAAAGCTTGTTTGTATCCAGGCTTCCCTTCTTAAACAGGAAATCTTCCAGCTGGGCCTTAGCCAGCCTAACCCTTGCACAGTTCCTGGAGGTCATGGAGGTCCATTGTCCTGCTGCGAGTTACCAGCCCCTGCAATCCAAGCTTCCCTCCAGTAACATGACATACAGTCTGACAAAACAGGACTCATGCACGCCCCATGCTGCAGGTGGCCCTGGTTGTCTGTGTGTGTAGGATGAAGAAATTTGCAGACGACAAGTGACAAAAGGGTGAAAAAAAATTGTTTGCTACTCTTGGTATACTCAAAGAAGGGCAGGATGCTCCGGGAATAGTATTTCAGAGGTGAAAAATTCATCTTTCCTACTACAGAGACTAAACAAAAAAAGGCACATCTGCTTACTCTCCTCACCTTTCATGGCTCATGATGTGCCTCCACCCTCAAAGGTAGGTGTTGGTCGCTGCCAACAGCTTTGGGGACAGGCAGAAGTGAACAATTTTACAACCCCGAGGTAGCCCTGGGAGAAATATTTTTGCTAACTTTATGGGGTCGTTACTCAAAGAGAGGAGGGGAAGGAAAAAAGAAAAGCCAAAAAGGAAAACCCAGGGTGACATGCATGCCCATGGAGAGACACAGGGTCATGAAGCCGCAGGTGCTAGAGCAAGCACAACAGCTTCATGGACCAGTACTGCTGCCACTCACTCTCTCTATCTCTCTTTCTGTCTTTTCTCTCTGGCACCACACTGCGTCCATGTCAGCCCCAGACCTCGCTGTCCCTGTCTACAGAGGCTTGCAGTGCTCTTCTGCCTCTGCTAGGAGGGGCTTTTTTTGGGAAAGTCCAGCTGCAGTCCCCCCCCTTCACAGCAATGCAACAGCAGCTGGAGCGGGCTCAGGCTGCCTGAGTACTCCAGCACACACTTAGGACCAGTGCCCTAACACTCTTCATGCTATAGAGCAACTGTAGACTTGCTTATCTAAACTAAAGGTTAAAATCCTGGGAACCCAAATGTCCCTTGCTTCTGACCCTGTACCCTGTCCCTTCCTGAAAAAAACACATTGCCGTTGCACTCCTTGCACTTTGTGACTGGAGCACAGCGCCGGGAGGGGTATTTTTTGTTTGTTTACATCCCCTAAGCACACCTTACTTCCTCTGTAGCAAGTACTCACCAGCTCATTTACAAAAGAGATAGAAAGATTTCCAAAGGGTGTGTAGAAAACCTCATATTTTGTATAAGACCTTCCAGGAATTGGTACCCTGTCAGTAACCCTTCAGTGAGAGATGAAGTTCCATTTCTTTCCAAGTTATACTACCAGGCTCATGGGCAGACTTGAGGTATCTCGCAAGACACAGTGGAAATAGCCTGGCATGGCAGGGAGCCTGTGGCAGCTCGAAGGTCTCCTCAACACCCACCTGGACTCTGGAGGGCGAATTCAAAGGACCCACTCGTCCTGCCCACCCTCGCTACCTTCCCTGGAAAGATACGTAA
>VYZM01005191.1:801676-860374 GCA_013398915.1 Dromas ardeola
AAAAAAAAAGACTTCCTTTCTTTGTTTTGAGAGAGAAATGGATGCCACTTAGTGAGCAGCACATTTAACGAAAGTGTGTCACTCACTGAACACCTTCTTTGGGTGTGACGGCAATCTCCAAAAATAGCCAGCAGTATATTTTAGGGACTAACGCACTGTGTTTGTTTTGCATCAGCATAAATATGAGAAAGAGCATGAGGTACAGAAGGTCTCTCTGTGCTCTTTTTTCAGAGAAACTGAACCCGCCGATCAACATCTCTGTTTCCCTTGAAAACAGAAGTATTAAAATTCACTGGAAACCCCCGCCTACTATTGGTTCTGCAAGTAGCAAGTGCTTTTTGTATCAAGTGAAGATAACTGATCGTAAGGTAATCAGTGTTTTTAATCTGTACAGCATAACTTTCATAAAAACTAGGCATCCCTTGAATTTAACAGAGTTAAAACTCAAGCAAACTTTAAAGAAACCTCAAGGTCTTTCACAAAGAATCCAACTTTTCTTGTCTTTCTGGTCAAAAATGGAAAATCAGCACATTTAATGAAGTTTTTCAGAGTCATGCTTGCATTCAGGTGGACTGGTTGTTTTTTTCTTTTCATCTTTAATTTGAATTGTGCATTAGCATCACATAATTATTGACCTTTTTGTTATAGGAAAAGGAGTATTGATAAAAAGAAAAAATTAGCAGCTACTTTGATAATAGTTTTTAAGAAAAAAAATTACATTATTGTTGCTATTTCTACGTACATCATTAAAGAATCACCCCTGTTGCCTGCATACATTATGTATTATATATATATTATATATTCTAAAGTCTTTCATGGTGTATCAGCAGCTTCTCTTAGTCTTACCAGTAAGAAAGAGAACAGTGTTATAGTTTAGGTTATCCTGCATGGTGACTAAATGCCACTTGGCATTACCAGGTGCCATTTTTAAATTACCTGGAAATAAGTGCTTAAAAGTTTTTCATGCAGAAAACTTAATTCAGAATACGACAGGTATGAAATTCAGATGTGTACTGGAATGTGATTTTTCTGAATCTTTGGTGTTTTCATTCAAACTGTCTTCGATGCTGTGTTTTTCTTTAAAAACCTAAAACGTACCTAACACACTTAGCTAAATTGTATCTAAGCTGGCTGCAAACATTTAAGAGGCAATTAAAGGCTGAAAGAACATATGAATAAATTGATGTGCATGCACACTTTGTTAGACACAGTAGAAAAGAGAAGTGCAGTGAGGCAGACACGTCATTGATGACATAATGTTATCTTCATAAATTACAGCAGGGTTTATTAATTGAGGTGCAGTGCTAATACTGATTGGCAGTTTCCAGAAGGGGGCTGGCTCTTCCCACATTCCCTCATTGCAGCATGTGCAAAAGCAGCTGAGGTCTGTACGTGGACATGCCAAAGCTTCCCGGTTCTCTTTGGGTTTTTCTAGAAGAAAGACAGGTGGCCTCCTTCTAGCCCACTTTTGCAAATAGTTATCACCCCCTTAACAATTCCCAAGTCTAATACTTCAAAACCCCTGCCAGAGACATCTGGGGGCTTGTCTCTGTCCATTCACAAACCTCCAAATCACCAAAGGCTGCGAGCAAAGGGAGCAAGGGAGGTTCATGCTGGATCCTTAGTATCCTGTTCAGACACATGCTGGAGCCCTTCTGATCCCTTCCTGCCCATGCCCCAAGACTTCCCTCTTGTTTCAGGACTCAGAGCAAGGGCGGTGGCAGGGGGAAGGGCTGGGAGTAAGGGCTGCCTTCCCACTGCAGGGCTGGGATGTGCCCAAGGTGAGCAGGGGGATCCTGGAATCCACAGTGTTCCTGTGGCCACTGCAGCCCCGGTTCCCAGCTTCCTAACACCTTTCATTCTCTGGAAGGAAATGCCAAATACATTAAATAGTCCAGCATCCTTACTTAAATGGAATAAACCTCTTTTATTTTCCTTGTTTTATACAGCTGCTCCTCTGCTTTTGTACATGTCTGCAGGATATAAACATAGGAGGGGAAAGCAAAGAAAAGTCACTTGGGCATGGAAGTGAATAAACACCTACAGCAGTCGAAAATCATGGCCTTTTGGGGTTTTTTTTGTTGTTTTTGTTTGTTTGTTTGTTTGTTTGTTTGTTTTCCACAGATGGGGTGGTTTGGGAATACAGGAGAGAGGCAGCTGCAATAACAACAACAACAAAAAAAAAGACATGAGGGCAAAAGATAAATGAGGGGGCTTTAAGGTAGATTTGAGGAGAATCAGTGTGAAAATTAGTAATGACTAAAACGGTGGTTACCTAGCCAAGAAGAAAAAAAGGGGCAGGGGATGCGGATCTGTGGAAAGTTTAGGAAGAAAACTGCAGCAGTATGACAGGAGACACAGGAAGGAGAAGAATGGAGCAAGCCTGAGATTCTGTTTCCTGGCCAAACCAAGGTCTTAATTACTTTCACAGAGACTGAATGGGTTGAAGTATTAGGGTGTCCCTAAGCAGGCTTGTAGATGTTTGTTAAAGTAAGAGTACAATGATTAAAATATATAAGTCGACATTTATTTATTCTGAATACCTGAAGAGATGACTTGCTGAATACTTATACGCACAAATAATAACACTGTGATACAGATTGATAAAGCTTGAAAATAGGGAGTTGAGTCTGTAAGTGACAGGAAGCTAGGAAGGGTTGGCATGTACTATGGGAAGCAAGACTAGAATTTGAAATGTTGGGTGCGTCTGAAATCAACAAGCCAAAATTTCAGTAATAAGGAAAATCCTGTGATTAGGAAGTACAGGTCAAATGTGCAAGCACAAAAAAAGGAATTAATGTGTAGGCAGCAATGCAGAAGAAAAAAGGTCTGTGGATTACACTGAACCACAAACTGAGTCAATCTTTCCATGTTATTACACAAAGGTCAAATATTATTCAAGTATATATGACAGGCATGTCACATGTAATATGTAGGTTGTGACTAATTCAGCCTTCTAGTTACTGAGGTTCACCTGAAGTTTCAAACTGTGCTTTGGGTACCAGAACAAAATATAAATATGCTGAAAAAAAATTCAGAGAACATCAATGAGAGTTACTAAAATGAGCATAAACGTTGAAAACCTGCTCTAGGAGCGGAAGACTGAGGGACATGGTGTAGAGTAACTTATGTTAACAATCTTCTGATAAATAAAAGACCGTAGGGATCATACTTACCCATGACAACTTGTGAGTAGGATAAAAAGAGAATGGCTAAATTCGAAGCAAAGAAAACATAGACTAAAATTTAAGAAAAGTGCCCTAATTCTAAGGAAAGTCCAGCAAGGGAACAGGTTTCTGAGGCCCATTGGGGATGGCTCTGTGTAGAGTTACCAACAATGGATTAGACAAACTTCCTCCCCAAATGTTCTGGGTGGATACGACTGCAAGTTCCTGCACATCATGACTGCCAGAAGTTGAACTATGTAATTTTACAAAAAGACTTTCAGTCCTGCATTTTGGAATTTTCCTATGATGACGTAAGTTTATTATTTGCTCCATAGGAAGAAATTTTCAGGCACCGCATTTGGTTAGCACCTAACCCTCGTAGCCGCTTCAGTGTGCTTTTGAAAGCCCAAGGGCTTTCCCACATTTTTTTTACTTTTGAAAAAATTAGCATGAACTTTTGGATCTATTTTTGCCACCAGATCTGTAAAGGTCTTAAACAGTGTGAAGAAAGAGAAGGAAATGCCATGATACATAGGGTCAAACCCACACTGCACTGGTCAGTATGAGAAAAGCAGGAGGTGACCTTTTCTTAAAGTTGGCCTTATAGTACTACCTCATCATGCTTTCCTAACAACCAAAGATGCAGAGATTCTGGGCCCCTCCATGTCCGAGATGCCTATTTTATACTTCTTTTCAGCTTTCTAACATTATTTTTGATTTTTAGAAGCAGGAGTTTCCTCTCCTGCTTTCTTTTTTTCTGCTCGTTCTTAAATTCTTGGCATTTTCTATTTATAGCAGTTGGCTTTAGTTTTCAAAAGTGATGAATGATTTAAACTCTGTTTTAAACACTGACACTCCTTGTGTTTGAAGTGGTGTGCTTTCTTTTATAGACACAATTAAAGATGTTTCAAGATAGTCCACTAAAAGTGGGCATCCCTCACCACCAGTCAGCTGAAAAATGCAAGATTTTATTCTACCAGACAAGCAAGTATAGCACTCTACACAAACCACAACCTTAAAACTTGCAGTTCCATAGTTATTGTATGCATCCTATACTTGGTGTGGTCAGAAATGAAAGGGGAATCAGTGTTTTCGAAATCTCACTGTCCTACCATAGCAGATACCTCTTTCCATTTATCAGTTCTAGGCTCTCCTTCATTTTCATTCATGAGTTTTAACACATACCAGGTAAAAGTCAGATTGTGTCTGGACATAAATGCTTGTTCTGAAAATCTCTTCCTACTAGTTTAGAGACGTAAATAATAGTATTTGACATTCCCAGATTTATATCTGTTTGAACTGCAATGTGAAATCACCTAAAATAACCCCCTAAACCTATCTTGATAGATTGTAGATGTCACTGCAGAGAAATACGAGTATCCGTTTCATAAACCAGCAAAAAAATGTGCAGCACAAGTGAGGGTGAAGAAAGAGGTATGCATAAGAAACAAGATTTGGAGTGAATGGAGCGAACCAGTGTTTCTTCACAATGGTAAGTTATCATGTATTTACTATTCATAACACTTATCATTAGATATGTTATTACCATTCAACATATTTACTTCATTATTGCACCTGTTCTTCTCCTTGCTGTATTATTGTAGCATAAAGGTGCCTAGAGGTCCAAGGCACGCACCAGGCTCACACAGCTCCAGGTGCTGTAGGGAAAGATAGTCCTTGGTTTAACGAGTTTTACTTCATTGGTCCTAAGGTAGTCTAGCACAGGGCTGTTCTCCTGAGGTAAATTACATCTGACTCTTGACAGCCTTTAGAAAACAATAATGGTCAGCAGCTGAAAAGGTCACAACACCCTCCTGCCTGCCCTGCAGTGGACAGCCCAAGCACCTCTACAAATGCTTTCAACTGGAGTTAGTAAGCTAAGAAAACCACAAAAGTCATAACTCACATAGTCCATAAGCAGTAAGTCTAATATTTCTTTTACTACAACAGGGGAATAGTTTATTATCTGACAGAGGTAGGAGATAGTTTAGGTGTCATTTAAATACATGTGCTGTGGACCCTACAGCTCACTTCGGCAGAATTAAACAAGAGCCTTGTAATACTTTTCCTTCAACTCCTATGACTAGATTTTAACATTTGTATGCTAACAAGGGAAAATTGTGCTTTCTGTGATAAAAATGCCTCCACATGCGGCAGCTTCTTGATGGCAGGTTAGGTAAAGGGGAAGTAGTATAAAGGAATGATGCTATATTTATGGAGAGAAACTGGTGCATAGACTTGTCACTGTACGTTGACATGCAAAAAAAAAATACAATACTATTGGTAATAAACCAAAACAAGATAAATATCTTTATTTAATACAACAGACTGTGTATTTTGGAGTAAGTCTTTGATCTATTGATCTTCAAGTACATGTTTTTCTGACGACACGGGAGATACAAGGCCAGAAATTATTATTTTTGCAATGGATTAAATGTAAATTCAGTTATAGGGTTTATAGGATGTCACCTCCCTACTCTGTCAGATGCCTCACCATATCCGGCTGGTCTGTTAGCATCTCTCAGCTGCCACCTTTGTTGGCCCAGATTCATTCATGTCATTTCAAAAGCATCTCACTTATGAAATGCTTGGAGAGAGAAGCCCAATTGCTCCACACACTCACTGTATTTCAGGCCATCGGAGACTTGAATTGCCCTTTGGAGATGCTTCTTTCTTCTCACTGAAGACAGAGAGAGCCTAGGACTGTAGCATGGCCAGCAGAGCGGTCTGCCTGGTGTCAGGCTGGACACAGCTGTTGTGTAGTTGCGGAGGGAGGGGAAATTAGAAGGACTTTCCTTGGTGGGGGAATGTAGATTTACTCACTCCCTGCCAGCCCCTCACCAGAAGAAGGAAATGGAGTTGAACAGTCACCCATCCTGGTTCCAGCCAACCAACCTTGCTCGCAGCAGCTGTAACTCTCCTGCAACAGTTTTCAACACCCCTGCTTTCCCAGCTTCTGCTACAGCTGTTGTTGAGGCTGAACAACCACAGCATGTTTCCTCTGCTTCAGAAAAGTTTATGGTAGACAAGACTGCCCACCACTGCATATAAGCTATAATATCTGCATGTGTTCAGTGCGGCATGTTGATTTTCCTCTGGAGCATAGTGCACATATGCACAAGTACATGTGAGGTGGCAATTTCCCTTCTTCCTTACCATACTTGGAGACGATGGTGGTCTTTTATAAAATGAATCCATGAGTATATTATACCGAAGGGTCACATGCTCAGGCAAACCTCTTTAAACATCTCCTTTGATGCCTAGAGAAAGTTTTCTGCCCATTTTATTTTGGGAACATACATAAGTGGACATTATGAAGTGTATTTTAGTATTGACTAGATTAAAAAAAAAAAACACTTGTATTAGTAGTATCACTCATGGCAACTCCATGAAAGTCAGGTACGTGCAAGGACCTGCTTTTTGTTTGCTTCTACATGACATTCCAATGTTTCATCTACAAAATGTGCTACATTTCTTTAAGAATGCATTTTTAAGAGGCATTTCAGCCTCCATTTAAAAAAGCTGAAACATCAAAATGAAATAACATAATTCAAAACATAACTAAAATATTTGTTCTGAAATGTTCCATTGACATGAAAAGAATTTGTTAATTTTCTCATGGGAAACAAATTCATTTTCCATTGGAATTAGCATATGCCCTTGAAAAAAAACCACAATTTAAACTGAACTGAGCTATTTAGTATAGAAACTTTCTGCTGAAAAAGAAATGTTTGATCAGCTTTTTTCATATATAGAAACCTGAAATAATTGGTCTAATTTTTAGAGCTGCTGAGCGTTCATAGATCTCTTTGAAGTTAGTAGTAATTCAGAGGTGTTGTGCATTTTTGCAAACCAAGCCACTTGTTTTGGTTTCAAAGTACTGTTGTCTATGACTAAGTTTAAGCATTTGCATCTGAAAAAAACCCACCATAAAATGGTGTACCTAAAAGAATATATGTGCTGCTTTTTCTTCCTCCTTCCCAAAATGCATGAGGTAAGAAAGCAAGAGAAACAAACCTCTTTGTGGTTTGGTTGATGAAAAGACGACTGCTTCCTCTTCTCTTGGGTGCGTACGTGATATGGGGTTAGTAGAATGATGCAGAACAATTACCTCAAACAAAAAAACTTCTACTACACAGTCCAGACATTGTTCAGGATATGTTTTCTGAGCCCTCATCTCAAAAGACAAGATGGGAAAAACTCCCTTTTCATCTTAAAGTGAATAAAGAATAGTTTTGTATTTTAGTAGAACATAAATGTTACTCTTACGCACAGTTCTACACCGAGGTTTGTGAGTTTTTTCTTGGTTTCATATCAAATTTGTGGAAATTCATAATATCCTTGGTTTAAACTACAGATGGGTTCAAACTATGAACTTCTGTTCAATTCTTTTATTCTTTGAATTTGATCTAGATTGATCCTAAAACTATTGTTTAACTGACCTTGGACTATTAACATTTTAAGAGCTGTTCCTGCCTGTTTTTCTTCAAAGCATTTAGTTCAAAGCAATCCAAACTAGTTGTGGTTCTAAAGCTAGGTATTAAAAAAAAAAAAAAAATTGCCAAAAATACATCTTTGAGTCAATTAAAGACATTGGTATTTTATTATTTGGGATATTTTGGAAGAAGGAATGCAAGGTACAGAGCAGTAGTATTTGTTGAACAGCATAAATACATATTTCAGAATGTTTGCTGGCATTTCTGTAGGACTTAGGGGTAAAAAAGATAAATATAATGAAAATCAAATGTGTCTTCTAGAGTCAAAGAGAATATTTTGTTTGACAAAAAGCTTTTATTTTCATTTTGTCTTAAACCAGTTACAGCTGTGAAAGGGTGAGGAAGCAGTGGCAGGGTATTCATGGTGTGTGGAGATGGGAGGTGGCAACAGCAGGAATCCGGAAGCAGCTGGGGCAGTGGAGGTGTGTCAGCAGCAGATGGACAGAAGGTTTGATACCCAGAGGAATCAAGGCTGGATGGAAGTATCCAGTGGTAGGACAGGCCATGCCAAGCAGAAATCCAGGGAAAGGAGGGGATGGAGTGTATTGGAGCAAGGGAAAGTGCTTGAATGAGACAGCAGCAAGGCTGAGGGTTAAAAGGAAGAGGAAGGAACAGTGCTGAAGTCAGAAGCCCCTGTTTGCCCTAAAAAAGCTCCAGGAAATGTTTCATTAAATCTGTGCCAGTTCAGTAATAATGCAATATTTATGAGTCAATATATAATTAATCCATTTATGAATTACCCTTTCCCACATTGTTAACACTACCTTTCCCTCTTCTTTTTAAGAAAAGGCAGTGGATGTCATGCTGCTAAGCCTCACGTTGTTTTGCCTCCTGATTTTCCTTGGAGGTTTGCTGATATGTGCATGTAGAAGGTAATGTACCTTTCTGGAAGGTAGTATAAATTTCTGGTCAGGGAAGAAAAGAGGTGGGGATGAGGGTAAGCAAACAATATGATGGATTAAAGTCAAACACAGATCTTCAAAGATAAGTTAGGTTTACAAGAAGTAGTTAATTGTGCATTTCCAACTACTCTTCTAACAAAGGAGTGCCATCTCACAGCTCCCATCACAGTCCCTGGAACTCCAGTCTCACACCCTACTCTCAGATATCTCTCTGCTACTATAAATGACATTTTTTCACCTTTGACTGCTGCCTCTCCACCTTCAGTGTGACTTTGCCCCATGCTTTTGTGGGTTCTGCAGTCAGGGCCACCAATGTTAATCATGCCAAAGATGAATTGCATTTGCCATGTTGCCCAATTTCGTTTCATAATCCATGGGTATTACCGAAAGCGGTCTTTTACTCTAAGCTGGACAGTTTACAAGAAATAAATAAAAAGAGAAAGTCAGGCTGACAGAAGGAGTTTGCTTTGCTGTACTACTAGTACAACAAATAATAGTGGATCTACACTCACCAACATTTAATGCAGCCAGCTGCATTCATGCCACCACTTTTCTGCCTGGCTACGTAGCTTTCCTATCGACATGCTTGAGAAGGCTTTCTTGAACTGAAAAAAATCTTGTTCAGGATAAGGTGATAACTCAAGATGTTTTAATATTTGAAAGGTACAGTATGTAAATGGAACCTCTGTTAAAAGTAATTTGATTATTTAATTAATGACTAAATATGATTCCGAATTAGGATTAAAGAAGTCATGTGCTCTATCTTCTTTCAGTAAACAAAGACTCAAGGCAAACAAAGCATGTAATTGAAAGCCATCTGCATCTCAATATAAAACAATATTCTGGTCAAATAATAATGAGTAACTCTGGCCTCAAGAGAGCAATTCAGCTCTGCCTGCTAAAAAACAGTCAGGTGGAAGAAGAGCTGGGAAAAATGTTGAGAAAAATTTCTGCAGTGAAACAAAAAAGGGTAGAATGGCTTTAGGTAAATGCCTGTCTAATTAGCATATGTATTACAAAGCATTATTGAATGATCTGTTCCTGCAGACATTTAAGAGTTGCGTGTCTGTATCACTCTCTTGTAGGTATAGATGCCTGGAAGTTATAACCATGCCTGTTCCTCTTCCTTCAGATAATATCAAAACTTGGTTAGCTGCAGATGAGACTCACCACCAGGTAGAGTGTGTCTGTCTTTTTTCTCTCACTACATTGACACGTATGATACTACTTGCGATCAGAATGGTACAACATTACATTTGGAGCAGCGGGTCAGTTTTAAGACAAACGGGGAAAAAGGTATGCAGAGTGTTTGTTGTGAAGCCAGAAGAAAACAGAGAGTTTCTGGAGATTACAGAGCAATAACCTCAGTAGACAGGATGGAGAAAATCCTCAGGGGAGTATTATCTCAAGTGCGCCTCAAAGCGAAAGTGTTTCAGCATATCCATACTCAATGGGCCAGCATTTTAAGGAGCGATCACCCTGACTCCCTGCAGAATAGTCAGTTATGGGATTTTACATGTATAAGCATGTGGGCAAGTTATCAAAGGGAGAGTTTTTGTGGAGATCTGCAAGTCATTGGTTACGTCGTAGTAAATGTGTGCATTCTTATGGTAAATAAGACGAAGATCCACAAAACATAAAGTACCCCAACTGTGTTCCTGCTGCAGGATAAAATCATGTACAAAGGTGTTTACTTTGGAGGGGATGATGTGCTGTAAGTTCAGATGCTAGTTTATCTCATGGCAAATTACAACCCTTTAGTCAACAAGGCAAAACAGAAAATAAATATTTGCAATATATGTGTGGCTATCATGACCGGAGCTCTTTGGCTGGCACATTGAATGCTTCTTATCTCTGTCTGCCATTGTGTGAGTTAGAGGAAAAAATGCAGTGGCATTGGTATAGGCAGTGGTATAGATCCCTACAACTCTGGTGAAGCTGTGCTCCAGGAGCATGGTAAAATTGCCTCTCACCTGGTTCTTCTGGAACACATGATGAGAAGGTGCAGGCATGCTCAAACTCTTTTTTTTGGGGGGGGAAACATCATTGAAATAGAAAACTGTAATAAGGATTTTCTCCATCCTGTGTACTCAAAACATTTGTTCAGAGTCTCTGCAGGATTTCTATTAATTTTACTCTGTCCTACTTTATTACTGTACTTACACTGCAATATCATAATCTCTTCTAGTAGTACATTCAGCAATGTAACCAACAATTGATAATGATGTGAGCTGTTATGCCATCTTCTTTCCCAGGGATAAAATATATGCCTTCCAATACTGTGTTTTGGTTTTTGTATGAATATACCTACATGATTGCAAACTCTGACAGAAACCATGGACCATCTCAATTCATGAATCACAATTTGAATTGTGAGGCAGGAGGAGTGGGTTGTTTTGTTTTTGTTTATTTTACTTTCTTAAAGACAAATTTATGGAAAAACTATGTGCATTTGCTATATAATCATATTACAAACAATGACATTGAAGTGTTTTGAACTTGCACCTGGAGTTCATTCCACAAGCCTTGGGCTTGCTCCCAAGAGCACTCTCTTCTCCTCTTCTTCTTTGCAGTCATCTTCTCAGGAAAGAAAAGCCCAAGAGCTCCAGAACTATACTGAAGCCAAGTCTCTTATTCTCAATATTCAAAGTCATTTCTGGCCAAAATTATTTGACTGTATTTGACCCCAAAGGTGCCATATTTACCACCTTTTCCGTGCAAAAATCCTTTGGTGCCCTTTTTACCAGTAATGGTTTGCAAATTACCTAATAATTCCCCTTGTGATGGCCACAAGGCAGAATGTAAAGCTAAAATCATCACCATCAAACTTATATTCTGTATCTCCCTCCACCCTACAACTGCATACATTGCTATTTTGGGGGTCTTTGTATTCAATATATAAATAAAAAATCACAGCAATCAATGATCACCACAAAAAAAAATATATTTCACATCATTAACAGAGAAAGAAGACATTTTTGTTCCCAAACTGTTACAAACACTGAATATACCTTTGACAGGAAGACCTCAGCATAGCTGTGTAATTACTGTCTAGATGATTACAACAAGTGTCTGAGATGACTGTTGATGGCACTTCTAGGAAAGATAAATTGAACAAAACATATGGAACATATCAGTATCTGAAATATTGCTGACACCTGAAAGAGTAAAGACATTGGCTTCGGACACACTGTAAGAGTTAAGAAGACTGGGTGCTGAAATAATCTGTTCTATCCAACAAATAAATATAACCCCTGAAAGCTAGGCTGTGACTTTGACGTAACCCTTAGGTACATAGTCATATCAGCCTGGAGAATGACAAGCAACAAAATTAAGGTTCAGAACAACTAAGCAAATTTGCCTATAAGCAACTTTTAGATTGAGAGTGTAACTCATATGATCCCTGTATTCCAGTTATCACGCCAGAGTAAATAATTTGTTCTAATCCCAGATACACAAAACAAGTAGCATGCTTGTAACAATATCCAGAATTTGTAATACTATTGAATGCAGATGTTGTGTATAATGTTATTTTTATTCAACAGAAACAAATGTCAATGCAAATGGAAATGCACTCAGAGGTTACTATGGGAATACCAGAAGAGAACAGAGACGAAAGCGTTCAACAATGGAGATGTTTGAAGGAATCTGGATTAGAAAACCTGTAGGAAGGATGCACTTTTTTTATCTATATGCAAGAGTTACCTTTCTGTGAGGTGGACAATATTCTGACAGATCTAAGCACAGCTGATACTGGAGTTTGTCTGAGCCAAATAATTTGAAATATTTTGAGCTCTGACATAGTGCAACTCTTAAAATGAGCTTTGGATCACAAAGGCAAAGCAGTACCTTGCAGTTTATCTCTACTACTGATCTTCAGCCCAGTAAAATCACAGCACCTCAGACAATATGATCTAATATTGAAGTCCACTGGGGTTAAAATGGAATTGGAGTTAGTGTTTCATAATGCTGCAATAGTTTCCAAGGACTGTCTGATAGATCAATGTCTTTGAAGACATGAGTTCATACAAATCTCATTCTAGCTATTCCACATCTGATTGGTCATGAGAAATGGTGGAAGCAATGAATGTTTCTGGAAACAGCAGCAGAAGATCACAAGGGTTCTCTAAAGCTTCAAAAAAAATCACCTTCTGAGGGACTGCATTGTGTAAGTAGACATCAACCAGAAAGAAGAGTCAGGTGTGAAGACATAAGGTCTTTTCATGTGATGGACTTATTCCTTTGAACTTAGTAAAAGGAGAAAACTTTAGACAAGATAAAGAAAATAAAGTTTTCAGATGTATTGTGATTGTTTAAATAAGTACAACTCAGAGAAGTTAAAGTTCAGAACTGACCATCTACTGCTATTTATTTTTCCCTGTCCTTTTAAAGAAACCTTTCTTTCCATTTCCATGAGGTGGTGAGCCATGCCAGTTCATTTTGAGGTACACAACTAGGGCAGACTGTCTTAACTGTTAGTTGAGACAGTATTTATTGACTACAAAAGAAGGAATATAGGCCCTTGATTTTTCAAGGAAGATATTTCTGTTGACTGTAGACTGTTTTTGTAGGTGGGAAATATAAATAAATGATGGACCTAATTTTGTGGAAGGCTTGGAAGCTACCTAAAAACCTCCTGCTTTAATTCCTGGTAAAATTTCTCCATGTTCAAAATAATATTTGTTGAAGGAAATATTTGATTACATTTGAAATAACATTTTTTGTGTTATTGTAGGGAATGATATAAAACTTTTATTTGTGTTTTTTTGAAACATTCCGTTTATAAGATACACTTCTATGCAGAGATTTGATTCACCTAAATATGCTTTTTTTTGGTAAACTCACTCCGTCACCACCATGGTGAAGCCTGCACTCATTAATGCTAAGAGTGGCTGGTAATGCCTCAAGACCCTGAGCTGGAAGTGCCTGAAGAACAAAAGGACTATCATTGACTTTGTTTGCCATAATACCAAATTCATGATGTCAGGAAAAAGCAATCAAATTTACTAGGTAGTGCTACCTTTCCTGTTGCATTGTATTTTTTACAGAAGGTAAGGGTGGCCTTGCCTTTGAACATCAGTGCTCTTCCCCCTGTACCTGGCAGCCTGGTGCCTATGCAAATCCTCAGGGAGAAGATGAGTGGTAGATATCAGGTACTGAATCAAGTTTTGGTAATGACAGCTCCTGTAATGTCTCCTTCTCTGTCTTGAGTGAAGATGGGAAAACCAGCGATCAACATACTCATTTTTCTCTTGGAGAAAAATTTCTCTCTTGGAGTGGAAAACACACCATCTCTGTGTGTGGACAAGGCAGTTTATCCCATCAGCCATGGTCCGGGCATGTTTTCTCAGGAAGGAGGGGAAGAATTACTACTTCACTTAAAAATCATTACAGGAGGCATTTAGAAAACAAGTGTCATGAACTTACATATTGCTTTCTTGGTGAGGATATAGAACTGATACAATGAAAGAATCAGAACATATGTGAGCTAAGTGGAGTAGAGAAGTACCACACGTTCGCCAAACACATCTGGAATCCAGACTTCTTATAGTGAAATCAGGCCACAGTGAACATTATATTGTTCCTTAAAATATATTTGAAACACATATATTTTATATAGATTTGGCTTGCTTTGCTTGAAGCCCACAACTAGTGCCAGGATTTAAAATAATACAGAGAACATATAGATAAAAGTAATTTTACTGTTTTACCTGAAAATAGAAGAATTCTTTTAGATCAAAATTGCTTTGCTTACAAGAGGCCTCTGTTTCTGTCAAAAAACACAATTCACCCACATGCACATGGCAACCTCCAGAGACACACCACATAAAAAGAAATATTATAGTATCAGTTGTATGGAAAATTAATCCTAAAGTGCAAATTTTTAAATAAAAATATCAGTATCTGGGTCTTTATGAGAAAAACTTGTTCAATTTCTTTACAAAATAGTAGAATTTTTCCTTAAAATAAGAATATTATTCTAAACATATCCTAGATTTATACTGCAATAGGGGATTAATGTGCAATATATAATGATGGAATATAATTACCTGAAAGCAAAACTGTGCAACCCTCAGTATGGCAATAAAAATTTAATTATATACAAAATCTTACTCAGCTCATCTGGCTTCCTCCTGTAAATTAAGTTCTTGCCTTCACCTTAGCTGTGAATGAAGATTTCACCTTCTGGTATTCAAGTAGCACAACCTGATGAGACACTGGGCAGCGCATTGCTCATAGAGACATTGCTCTTCCTCTCCACTTACACGTATGCACAGAGCTCTGGAGCCAAAATCCCTTTGTCTGGATCATAAAGCCCTGTGATATATCATGATTTGGCAATTTTTATGCTTTCAATTCCGAGTACATATAGCACACAGGGTCTTAGGTCTAGGAGTATTACCCAACGTTTTTAATTCTTCCTGAACATCAGTGACTATGTATGTATCAGGCGTGCCTTACTGTAGCTTCTGAAGGCACAACAGGCCCTTCCCTTTGCTTTGAAAGGATAATTGCAAGACGATGAAGGGAATCGGCAAAGCAACCCTCAGACTTGTGACTCTGCACGAAGTCTGGTCAGGTTGTCCATTGCTGCCACCTACTGTACAGCCAACCTGCCTTTGAGAAGAAATATTCCTCACGTTTTCAAACTGCTTTAACTCAGGGCAGGTCTGCTGCTTTAACTGCAGACCTGTTATAATTAAAAAAGTCCACCATCCTCTACTGTGAAGACCTGGCCTTCATTAGGGACAGGATCCATCTCCCCTAATTTAGCCTTCTCTAAGTTGGGTGTCTAATCAAACAGAGCTGGCCAGGACCCTGGGGTATATACTGAGAGAAGACCTCCAGCGAACATGTCATTCCATTCTAGAACAGATGTCCAAGACAGGATGACTCTCCTCTCTGGAGATGCCCATCTCTTTCTCGTGAGACCCGAAATGTTCAGACTCAGATTAGATGCCTCCATTGGAAAAACATGCTTTTCTTGACCTAGTTATTCTGGCTCTCCCTACCCAGTGGAAAGGAGATACTTTGGCCAAAGAATGGCTTGAAAGGTGTAGCCTTTGCTTTTGGGAATTTTTCCAACACACTTAAAGAAGTCATAGTTCATATTTCATCATGTTTCAGACTAACATTATTAAGCCAGCAACAGCAGTTTTGATCAGAAACAGCCTTACTCAAGATCAAGGGCAGAGACTCTTGTGCCACAGTATTTAAGCCAAAGTCTGGGTTCACAATTTTATTCTTCTCACTATCAAGTAGAGATGCCAGAGGATGCAAGCATCTTATTTGCACATAATTGTGCGTCATCATAAGTTTCAACAAGGTGAAATGTATCAAACAGATAAAGAGCGTGCAAGTGTAGTATGCATGTGGAAGGAATGTGGTCAAGGAAATGCTGTCTGCATGGAAAAAGGCACCAATATTCATCAGGGCCAAGTGCACAGTGCATGTTGTGTTCTTATCATACTGCCTGTATTTCTCCGTTACAGCTGTATACGTTATCTACTGGCATTTGAATAACCAGTGCTAGCTAACTGGTACAACTTGTTCTACTTATATCTAAAGGAACCAGACGGCCTCTACAAAGTAACTCTAAAGATAAAGATGACGCTGCGAAGATAAAAATTCTTTCGTGGCTGGTACAGCCCAGCGTTGCACTAAGAGTTGTATTACCATATCTCATCAGAATATACTCATGTCAGCATATTTTTGGTAATCTCAGAAAAAATCCAGGTCACAGCTTTGAATGCGAATTTCATATAAAGCCTGTCACCATGCTTCTGGTTCTCCGGAAACCTGGCAAGTGATCAAATCCCTAACCACTGGACAAATACTTAGAGAATACGATCTTGGTATCTAGTTCAGGAAAACATTTGGAGTGACATAGATCCAGCAAAGCAGTTAACACCTTTGAGTCAAAGCTACCATAGCTTTACTCAGCTTTCCTATTATCATCCTCTAAGATTCTAAAAGCTTCTAAAAAACACAGTCATACTTATCTATCTGCAGTAAATCCAGAACACATAAGCATAAAAAAATACATGCATAATACCTCGGCAAAGCAAGACATTAACAAAGAAGGAAAGAAGAGATGGAAGTGGAGGCAAAGAATGAAATAATTAATATTCCAGACCATACAACAATATTATGTTTAAATTAGTTTGGATCCAGCAAGCTGCCACTTTGCATTCATATAGATGAAAAATAATTGTATTTTAAAGCTTGTTTTGGCCTCTGACTGTCATTTGCTTTTTTGACCAATGGAGAAAATGAGAAATGCAGTGATTATGTAAATATTCTAGACCACAATAGCTAACACATACTCATTTCATTCTTGATTTTGTGCAAAAGGCTACTATGTGGGGAATCCTTTTTCCAATTTTTAAACTATAGTGCTGCTTGCCACATGATGTTGAAAATGTACATGGGTTTAGAAAGAAACTGGACAAAACCATAAGAAAATATCTATCAAACACTTGCTAGATACAAAGTCAACTCTTCTGTTCCATGTGGTCCTCCACCCATAAATCACAAGACACAGGGAGAATGCATCTTCCCTCTGCTTACTTTCTCCCCTAGGCCGCTGCTACTGGCACTATTAGAGAGAAAATGGACAACTGGTCTAGGTCAGCCTTTGACTGATCAACCACATCCATACTTTTAGAGCAGTTGGAGGAACTGCTGGGGCATTGTATGTGTTTCCCACACTAAGGGACTAGTTCACTGCTAATGTTGAAACCGAGTGTATGACCTCTATCTTCAGGAGATAAGCAAAGCATGCTGCTCAGCCAAAATCTAAACCCAGAAAACCTCAGAAGTGGGTGGCTTCATAAAGTCACCCATTTCATCTTCACTGAGTTAATGTGGGGAAACATTATTAGACTGGGTTTCCAGTGATAGTATGGAGAGGGAATTTATCCACTTACATAATTTCAGTAGCATCTTGAATCACAGGGTGTTTTTTATAGAACATGGGAAAGCTTTATCCCTGATCCTGTTTGGATATTTAATAAAAAGAAATAGTGATGCATATACCACGGACTGTTTGAACATCTGGCAACAATACGAATAGATGGACACAAGCAAAATTGTGCCCACTTTCAGCAGGCTGAGGAGAATTTACAGTAACATATATTCATTATATTGTGAATGTAGTCAGCTTTGATGCATTGTAAACCTGCTCTACTTGACTGAAGAGTCTGTGAAATATGAGGTATTCAGGGTTATATAAAAACTGTAAATTATTTGCATCCTTACATCTGTCAATTTATTTCTTCATGAAAACCAATAAAGAATACAATAACAGAATACCTGTCCCATATGTAACATATATTTTGGATTCCTTTAGATTGAAGACAGTGTATGTTAAAGCAAAAGGCTGTGCCTGGTGAGCAGTTGCTAGTCCTGGTAATTTGAAATTACGAAGCTTCAAGATAACCTATTTGGTTGTTAATCTCCTGCCATATTTCTCACACACGGAATTGTACTAAAAGTGGCGAGGAAAACACTTTCCCAGCAGTAGAAACTGGGGCACTGCTGGGCTTTGCGGGAGCACAGAGCTGCCAGGGCCACCCCATGGGTTAGTGGCAAGTCTCTTCCCTCCCAGCTCTAGAGCTATGGGTTAGTTGTAATGGCACAAGGAGATTTGGGGTAGAGGCAGCACACTTCAGATGATTAAGTTAGTGAAAACATGGTGACTATCAGGCCATGGTGATTATTGATATAGTAACCCAATATATCCTGTGATCTCTGTAAATGCTACTTTTCTGGGACATCTCAGCCCTCTACTTGGAGCACTGCTGATGGGGTGGTACTTTGAAACAACTGGAAGCTCTTCTCAGTAAATATATCCCTTTTTCCATGTGAATAGATTTTAAACACTAGGTGTCAGTCAGTCACCTCACAAAAGGAAACTCTCAAGCCATAGCACATTTGTCTTTGGCAGCAAAATCTTTTAAAGGGAAGATGTACGATGATGTACACATTAAGTAATAACTGCAGTAATGCCGAAGCCAGTTGCAGCAATTATTTCACAGGCCTCTTTAGCAGCCACTGAGATCCCAGAGCCTAGGAAAGGGGAGAAAACCCTTTTGTAAAAAGACCCTTGCACACACTGTAGTGAGTATTCACACTGTCTCTTTAAAATCCTTGTTATTCTGTTGTCTAATGGTACAGGTGACTGACGGGTAAATTCCTCCGGTAAACCACCCATGCACTCCAGCTTCCAGAGTGTTTGTAAAAATCTTATGTTTCAAGGACAGCCATCAGCTAGGTTGAAAAACAGTTCAAGCAGCAGTGTTCTCTTCTGCATTTCCTCCTGGATGAGTTAGGACACTTGGCAAGAGGTCGTGCTACTGCATTTCAAGAAGTTATGGGCCCTTCTTGTTTTTCTGGCCTTCGGAGGTTGCTCCCCACAGGGCATCATTGACATACAGAAATTTATGCCTGCAGCCGAGCTGTTGTGACAACTGAGGCCCATTTAAGCAAAATGTTTGTGTTGACAATAGATCTTCAAGTTTGCTCCTTTTGCCAGTTCTCCAGCAAAGAGGCACTGCGAATCTTCAGTTTTGCAGTGGTGGTTTTTAGTGATCTGGTACCACAAGAGATGCAGATATACCCGAGCTGTCTTCATAGAATAATGATATACAGGAGGAACTGTTTGCTTAAGTGCTGCTGCATTACTTGACTGCAGACATACTGCCTCAGGACCTAAACTAATATGTCCTGACTGAGCTCCCAGCACGGATACTTAGAGTAGCATCCTGCTGCCTCTCCACTGTGTGACTTGGGCACCAAAATTCCCCTTCGGATTGCACTATGGACCTGGCTCAAATGTTCACAGCTCCACTAGATGTCAGGGCACAAACATCCTCTGGGTCATCTAACCCGTCTCTGAAATTTGACAGTGTAGTTAGAGAGATTTTTATTATTGTCTTCAGCTACATTTTGATTCAGATACCTCAATAATCCTCAAAAAATCTGTTACCTATTCTTGAAACATGTTCAGACTATCTTTCTTTCCTGGAACCGTACATGTGTATGATTTCAAACACTCAATACCTTTAAGACAATGCCACTGTGTAGCTCAAATGGAAACTTACTCCAGAGTACATGAAGAAATGTATTCTACAGTTCTGATCTCTACTCTTTTACATATATATTTAAAATTTCTGCATCTCTGCTGTGAGACTCTGAGGAGAAATGTCTTTTATGACATGCTGACCCCACAATATACAATTTTTTCCATCCAGCCTGTGAGATCCCAGGATGCTAGGCTTATGCTGCTCTCAGCTATCTGATCCTGGGGTACCGAAGGTTGGGTTAGTGCAGCTCCCTCCACATGTCAGCCCACAGGATGAAGGACCACTGAGGACATGTCGTCAAAGGAGGCAGGTCACAGCTTTCAGGCTGAAAGAACAGAGCTGGATTTTTCACTGCTCTGTACTTCGAGGGGCAGAATACAGCCATGTGCAGGGCTATCCCGTGAGAGCAGTTGCATTTCCACCCACTCTTCACTCATCCTGCCTGAGCATAGGTCACTGTAGAAGGCGAGGGGACTGGAGAAGCAGTCCCTTTGATGTCTAGACGATCACTGTATTTGGGCCTTTTTTATATTATTTAGTTTGTTTGATCTCACATCGGGTTTTAGTACTTTTTTTCCTGGTGATGGGAAGAAACAGCAGTGAATTAGTTCCTCGTCTATGTACCTGTCTTCCCGCTGTGATCACTTGGCCATCCTTTCTCGTTCCCTTTGCTTCAGGGTAGTTTTGCACCTGCACATCATCATGATGGCCATGACAGCCCCTCAAATCAATAAAAACTAGACATATTTGTATGGCAAGCCTTCTACCAAGACAAAGGCTGCCTTGTGTGGAGCAATATGCAAACACCTATTCGCTGATTCATCCTGCTTAAGTGAGGTGCCTCTGTTGGAAAACCAGAACCCCTCTGTAGTCCATGGAGAAAGACAGACACTTCCAAAAGATGGTTCATTCCCCCTGAGGATGTCTGTTTCCTTCTACTTTTCTCCCTGGATTTGCAAGAGTTCTCTCATACCCTCCCTCTTACTGCAATGGTTCTAGTTCAGCACATAAAGTTAGTTGAAAAGAAATAAGGGAAAAACAGCTATATCAGAGATGTAGCAGCACAAATGGAAAACATAGTTAAGAGGTAGAAAATGGAAAGATAGGGGAAAGCAGTGTAGTGGTGAATGAGAAAATGGATCTCAGATGCCGTGTCCTCAGACCTGTCATCAGAAGCTGCCCCGTCTTGACCATATATACCTGCTAATTTGAAAGTTCTGCCATTTTAATATTTCTTCTTTTGAGCAGATGCAAGGCTGATAACTGTCACCGAAAACGTCCCCCTGATTGCTTGAAATAGCCATTTATGACTCCATCTAAAGTCAGTTCAGAAAAGTGGGATGAATTTTGGACTCATTATCTGATTGAAGCCTAAGACTGACCTGGTGTCATGAGTACTCTCTTTGCCTCACTCAGAACTGGAGCTCAGAACATGAAGCATGTGATACTAAGCTGATTTGATCTGTGAGATACAGCCATAAGCAAAAAATCATATCCTTCTAAATTATCAGGTGGGTCTTTTGTTCCAAACTGGCTATATGAAGCTGAACTTGGTGTTTTACTACTGAAGTAAAACAAATGAGCACTGTAACAAAAGAACTCTACATCCTTTGCCTATGGGGATCCTTTCATGGCTATGAACGTTGAATGAATTGGCCTGACACAGACTCTACCCTCTCCCTTGATGACTACTTCTTTAATGCTTGTGAACGCTGAATATTTATCAGTCTTTTACCTTCAGTCAAACTCTGGATGAAGCTGGCTAGCAGGATTAAAAGGAAAAAAGAAGAGGTGGCTGAGACATAGGTTCACATATACACACAGTATGGTCAGTCCAACCTCATTTACCTAATAAATCAGGCTCAAGGCTCTTGAAGACCCACTAATACTCTGAGAAGTGAAATTATCAAAATACTTATATACTATGCATAAGAACTGACTTTTAATGAAGTTAAATACATTTATTGAACTCAATTGAATTAGTTTCACACATCGAAAACTTCAGCAAATTAACTGATTGGTATGGTTCGTACTTACTAATAACATGGAAGACTCAATTCTATTTTTGTAATCAATAAGGAGTAGAAGAATTCAGACCCAAATGCTGAATTTTTTTTTGTCTCTGTAAAAGAAGATCTTTTCTTAAGTGAAGCTGAGTAAAAGGGCTTGCTGAAAAAAAATTGTTTTTAAATGCATGTAAAAGCCTGACATTATTTGTCAAGGAAACCAAGTGGTATAAATACTGGGCTGTTTGGAAATAATATAGATTTATTAAATATCTGATTTAAAAAGCATACAACTCATTACTGTGGTTGCAAATGTCCTAACGATATGTTCAGCGCTCTCTGTCATGAAAATATAATTTTTGCATTTGTGTTGAATGCAAATCAAGCTATCACATAAATTTTACGAGGGCATACCAGTCTTGCTCCCAAAACAACTACTAGCAAAGTTCTCACTGAGTGTATGGAATTTCTTTATTCCATTGAAACACTGGGCAGTGTGTACAATTCTTGCACAAAGTTTGGCTGTTCATCACAGCAAGGCAGAGACTGATTTCGGAGTCCGGAGTCATCAATAGAAGGAGGGAGAGGTAGACGCCACGTGAGTATCACGTCAGGGTGAAGATATATTTTCCATGCCTTAAAAAGCTCATACAATTGTACAAATAGGAACTATTTAATAATAAATTTGAAACACCTGAAACAAATGTTATTTCAATATTACAAAAATCACATAGGACACAAGATTAAAAGATATTAGTTTTGGTTGGCTGGCTGGGGTTGGTTGTTTGGCGTTTTGTTTTGTTTCTGTTTTGTTTAATTTTTTTGCTGAAGCTAGATGATTCTTGATATAAAGCAGCAATTTGGTCTGTTGGATCATAACACAAACATCCTGTCAAGACAAACTGATGGTCTATCTAGGTTTTTCCTATGCAGTGTGTGGGCGTGCTTTTTATCTGTTTGTTTCAAAAATGTTTGGAATTAATAAGAAGGTAATAAACAACAAACCAGAAAATATTATAATGACATTGTAAAAATTCAGGGTGTATCAGTGGCTCAAAAACTGTATGCAGGTTTGGTTGTCCAACCTAAAAAGAATACAATAAATCTAGAAATGAAAGACAACAGTGGTGAAAGGTGTGAAATAGCTTGCCCCTGAGAAGGGACTAAGTTCCTTCAGCCTGGAAGAGAGGTAGTTAAGAGGAAGGATGGTTATACTGGCTATAAACTAAAAAAATCAGATACGCCTCTTCCAACAACATGCACTGTTATGCTGTAAACATCTTTGCCAAGGAGTGCTATGGATTCTGTCATCGGGTCAAACGGTGATTAAAAAAATCTCATACAGTAACCCATGATTCATCAAAAACTCTTAAGCACACTTCTGTGATTCAGGAAGCCCCTGAGCTACTGCCAGCCAGACAGGGGGAGGCTGCACACTACGCTCATCCCCTTCTTACGTTCTTCCCTTGGCCTCTCATGGTATGCCAGTCGGAGAAATGGTTGGGTTGGCAGTGCCAGGTCCCCTCCTCACCTGCCCTGTGACCTCGTCCTTGGTATGGAGTCCTGCAGACTGGATACAGAGTGGATGAGGGGCTACCTTGTCTGCCTGGGGAGGAGTGGGGTTTTGGGAGACCAAGACATGCCCTCCCTGGAGGGGAATAGAGAGGAGGGTTAGAGCTGAGCTCCTGCCTCTTCTTTCTTATGCATGCCTTGGCAAGAGGAAGAAAATATATAGTCTTTGAAGTGTAGATAAGCTCATCACCTTTGATAGGGGTATGAGCAGGTGCGGCCCATATCTTCTTCCTGGAATCTGTTCACTAAAAGGCTACAGACAGTTCCTAAAAATGATGAACAAGGTTAGAATATAACCTGGCACAGTAACAATGTCTTAAGGAACAGCCACCCATGATTTTGCGTGGGGGCACGTGACCTTCTGGGGGCCCTTTTAATGGCCATACTGGTATGGCTATTACCTCTGGGTTGTGGGCGCAGGCACAGCACTGGATGCAGCAGCTCCCATCTCTGCATGAGGACACATGCCGTGCAGAAATGTCTCATCTTCAACTGGTGGCTACGTTTCATGTTTTGACTCCCTCTTCCATCTTCTTCCTCCCTCCTTGGAAAGAAAAGTGCTTGTCCAAAGATGATGCCTGAGCACGCATGTGGAGCAGAGAACCCATTTTGTTCAAAACAAAACTTCAAACTTGCTCAGTGTGTTCTGCTATCTCTGCTTTGCTGCTTGATAAAGGAGATAATGAAATTGGAGATAAGAGAAAAAAGAAAAAAGGACTATCTTGATCTGTTTGCTTTTCCCTGAAAGTACTGTGTGTTAGGTGTCACTAAACTTTGTTTCTCTTGGTTAATGTGACATTGACTGCAGCAGAAATTATTAGTCGCTTTTGTCATTTGTCCAGTTTGTTATCCCTACTAATCTGAATTTATTCATCCCTAATTTAAGTTTGTATTTCAGCACAGAACTGGGACAGAGTGTGAGCATGACTGGCAATTTGCTTCACACTGTGAGAGATGGGCTGCAGCCTGGGCTGGTTCTGCTGGCGCCGCTGCCAGCCCGCAGCTCTCCTTACACCATAAGGTGGGCTTCTTCCTTCAGTGAAAGAGTGAGGAAAAATCTTGTCTTTCATAGTTTCATGGTTGATAACTGCTAGATAGGGTGAAAAACTGAAAACTTGCACTTTGCAGGCTTGCACTGAAGGCAGCGATTTACCCCAGGGTAAAGTAAGATAAAACTGAGGCATTCCATTACAGCCTTGTTTTACACTCATGCAGAAGAGTGGTGAATCAGTGCATGTGTTACAAGGCACTGAGCATTCAGGCTGACCCTCCCTTAGCTGTGAGTGAAGGTGTCCCAGTGTAGTCCTCTTGTCACAGCAGTGAACCAAGAAAGCTTCTGCTCTGAAAGCTACTCAGTTAAAACAACTTAAATGGGTCTATATGGGAGAGGGGCAGTGCAAAGAAGGAGCAGCGGAGGTGGGAAGCTTGTATTTATTGCTTCTATATCACTTAGAGATAGAATTTTCTCCCTTTAGAAGTGCTTTTCATCAGCAATGCAAATGGATAGAGATGTGACATACCAGCCTCTTCTGAGAGTACAATCCCAGGAAGCCCTTTTTACTTCGGCTCTCCAAGACTAGTTTTTATGACTACTCCATATCACTGAAGCACCTTCTGTTGTAAGGACGTAACTGAGACTGGGCAAGGGGTTGGCTCAAAAATTATTTCACTGCAGTTACCCATGGATTGCCGAATTCCTCTGTAGCTGAATGGATTTCAGAAAAGAAAAGCACGGAATATAACTATCCAGATATGAAATGTCAATGTAGCATAAAACCTACTTTTCTTACTTTCATACGCACAGGGGCTCTGTCATACCCAAATACTGAGTCAAAGGGGAAAATTTTCAGGGAAAGCAGATACAACTTTTCAGTATGATTTTACATAACAGTACCACATTTTAAACTGAAATAAAGAGAAAAGGTCACCTTGAGAAGATGTACTTTAGCAAAAGCAGATTCCTCCTTTCCAGCCCCAAAACAATACAATTTCTCTACGAGCCCTCCCAGCTTCTGCTTGCCCTTTCCAGATTACCTTCTAAAAAACATGAAGAAAAAAACCCAGAACCTAAATACACGTTCTTCCCCTTTAGATCTAATTTGATAAAAACTGCCACCCTCCATTCCCCATATGCCTGCTGGTCGTGGCCATCACAAAGTTAATACTGTTACCAGAAATGAGCTTAACTTAACTCAAAACATGTGTTTGCCCGTACAACGGCATTTTAGAAAACTTTATTTATATTTCCCCATCCTCAACTTTTCTATGGTTTGTTTGTTTGAAAATAACATTTGAAATTCAATTATATTTACTGCAATTCTGAGAAGGGCCCCTGCTTCCTTTTTAAAACAACTCACAGAGAAAACAAAATGAGGACTGTCAAGAAAAAAACAAAGCTGCTGCTGGTGCAAGAGACTGTCTCTAGAGGCTGGCTTTCCCCTTCTTCCGTTAAGTAGATTTACCTATTTAAGAATATTATCTTGTGCGTACCTCACTTCCAATTATTCTTGTACTGAAGGGTCCTCTCAGCTGTCAGCAACAACTGCAGCTGAATCACATGGTAGCAAAGCAAGAAGACGACCTGGCTGAAGAGTCACCTCCCACAGCCTCAAAATAACTGATATTTGTGAAAATACAGACAAAGACCTAACCTCTACCTGGACACAGTGACATAAGACATCACACTGCTTTGACCATATAGTCCTCTTTTAGAGTATTTTTATATGATTACCCTTCTAGATACAGGGAATCTTCAGTGCAATTAGTTGTTAAAAGGCACAAAAAAGTATTTTTATTAATAGCTCAGATAGATAGCAAAAAATGAACAACATGAACCACGTTCCCTGACGCAAAGTCCTCTTGCCTGAGGGCAGAGGATTACTAGATCTCCACAGTCTAGAACTGCATCTTTGTCTCCTTTACTGTAGGAACATCATCTACAGAGTGTGTAAGTCTTTTAACTCTCCCCTCCACACATAAGCAGCTCTCCCCTCGAGACCTGCTTTAAAGCTTCAGTACTACTTGGGGCACAAATAACAGTAACAGAACAACTACCTTCTGAAATTTGAGATTCTGATACAATTTTCCAGAAATACAGGTAAATTGGGGCCCGAGAGAGCAGAAAAATCTTTAGCTCATTGTATGATGGGCAGCCATTTGGTCAGTGCAAAGGACTATCCTTAAATGTCCATTTATCTCCCTGCTTTCTTTGGCACTACAAAGTCTTCCACATTTACGAAGAGCTCAGGCTCTCCCCAGGCAATCATATCCCATCCTGGTATACTGGACTAGGCTAATGGCAGGATAAAAGGCAGGATTAAACCTCTCACAAAGTGTCCAGCCCTGTGTATTGAGTATTGAGACAGCATCACTTTTAGGGACACTCCAACATGAACATGACGTAAGAGTTCTTTGTAAGGCATGGCAGGTAGATGTCAGGAGCTTCCATTATACTGGAAATTCACTTCTAATCAACATGAGAAAGAAAACAAAGAAATGAAATCTTATAAATAAAGTATATTAAAAAAAGGAAAAAGTTAAAACAATAGGCATAAAATACAAACATTAAATTCCAGTGTAGACTTTAAAAAAATATGTAGAATTAACATAAATTTTTATGAAAATGAAAAGAAATTATATGTATAAGAAAAAAAAAGCTGCTGTTGAATTTCGTCAACTTTTTCTTCTTCTGAAAAAGCTGTATTTTGCCCTCATGGATGGAAGCAAACAGGCAAATAGTTCAGGTTACATTTGGTTAGGGGTTTTTTGTTCAAAAGTTAAACCAGAAGAAAGACTGAATGAGTGAAGTTAACTTTCCTTTGCAATTTTATGTTCATAAACTTTTACATGAGTTCCCTTGAGAACAGATGAAAGAAGTTGCAAAACACCACAAGACTGACATGAATCAACGTAATTCTGTACCAGCCAGTAGTATGTAAAAGAGAAGTCTGAGGTTTGTGAAACCTCAAGACACTGAAAAAAGTGAGTTTCATTAAGCATTCCCATTTTTGCTACTTTGTCTGTTACTTGAAATAGTACCTTTTACAATTTAGAACTAATTAAAATACATGACTACAAATAAATAGGGCTAACCAGAGATCTTAATCAAGCAAGAGACAGATGTTTACATGTAATCCTTGCAAATTTTTATGAAGGCAGCACTGCTGGGTAAACGTAGACGCCTGTACTTCTCTAACCAAAACCCAGTCTGGAAAAGCTGCCAAATGACAAAACCAAAAACTATATACTGACTTACTAGAGTGGCACTTTACAAGTGTTCAGAAGATTTACCTGAAATCTGATCTTTCACATTTAAAACAATACTGTCCTTGTGAAAAACACACCAATGCAAAATATTAAAAAAGAAAAAAACATTTTTTTATTTCATTTCTCATTTTTCTACAAGAAAATTAAGAAAAAATGGCAGTTGTCTATAGGAAAAAGTATCCTGTCATACTCCCATTTTTAATAGAAACTTTTCAATATTAAAAATTCTTCATTAGGTCTATGGAGGAATATGCAGTGACACAAGGTTTGTCAGGAAAGATGTTGTCTTTTATGAAAGCAACTCACAGATCTGGAAAAAAACAGAGTAGCTTTTAAGCACACAAATGCTTTACAAGTCTGAAGTGGATGCAGCAATCCTAAGGCTGCACAGAGCTTGCAAGCAATTGCTGTGGGCTTAATGTGAGTACATTAATCAGAAAGCTGTAGTGAGAAGAGAAGTATCACAGGAGGAAGTGTTAAGGTCTTAAATCCTGTCATAAAGAGAGGGAACTGATGTCAAATATGAACTTGAATGAATAAAACAGATTGACCATAAAAGAAACTCAAAATAGATGACTACTCTTTTCTGAAAACACCGTAAGCCTGGGTGACTCCTTGTTTCCTTTAATTTGCATACAGATGAAATTAGGATTTGAGCTAACCAGACCCAACATGTTTTTCTTTGGGGATAGAGGAGAGGAAGGGAAAGAAGAGGGGAAGGTGGAGTGTTTTGGGCATTGTGTTTTGTTTTGCTTTGCTTTGCTTTGCTTTGCTTTGTTTTGTTTTGTTTTTAAGGGGAGAACTAGATTGTTTCCACATCTTTGGAGCCCACCAGCATTCCAAATATAACTACGCAACATGAATCTCAAGTGCTGAAACGCTGGAGCATATGCTGTCAACACCTGGGGCAGAAAAGAGGACAGCTTAGGTGATGTACTTCAGGCCTCCTCTGCTGAGCCTTCCATGATGGCTAAAAGATTGATCCCAAATCCTTCCACCGTGTTAGTTATTCCAGGGAGATATTTTTTGCTAACATATTCTCTTGGTTTTACAAACATGAAAAATATAAACTTCTAATAGTCCAAATAATTTGGCCATAATCAGGACCTCCAGGCAATTTCCTAAATACCTGACTTGCACACATGCAAGCAGCTCAGTTGAAAGGAATGAAAAAAACCCAAATTTGTGAGATTGGGTCTGGAAGAGATATCTTGCCAGTTCTGTGAACTTCATTTGAGAGTTCTTTAAAGAGAACTAAAGTATTGATTTTGTCACTTGGAATAGTTATAAATGTCTATAAACTACCTAGTTTATGATTTGAAACAATTATAGAATAACTATTTTATAAAATATGACCTATAAATAAGTTATAAAGTTATAAAATATGTTGGTCTGGATCTTCTCTTTATATTGACATCTCTGTTTAAGAACTATCGAACCTAATTAGCATTGGGACTACAGACAAAGCCACCACCAGGAACGGTTAAATACAAGCTTTTGCTTTTCAAGTTGACAAATGCATATTATGGCTTCATTTGCAGCAAATGCAGTAACAGAATTGAGGTTTTACATATGCATGCCGTTTTGAGACTTAGTAATCACCGATGAGTCCATCCAGACCAACCACTGGTCAAAGCACCCCGTAAGACTCCAGATGATCCGGGAGTTACCACCACTGCGTGGGTGGTGTCATGGCACCGGCTGACACCACGTCTCAGACTGGGCATAAAAATTCGGCTGGCAGTCAAAGGCCACCAGGCATCCGAAGGTAGAAAGCATCAGGCATTGCTCTGGCTAAAATTTCGATTTCTTCACTCCCTCCTCTGACCTACAGTATGTGGGACTGCTTAATCTGCCAGTGGGGCCCCCAAAGTTCAGTAGAAAATTAAGAGCTCTCCACAGATAACTCTGCTTCCTCAAGATTTGCCCAGAAAACTTGAGGAGTGCCCAAGTAATCAAAATGACCATTTATATGCTTAGCTAGGCACGTGCCTGATTTTACTGAGCTTATTTAATTTTCCAAATCACTTTGGGGCATAAGCTGGTATAAATGCAAGAAATTCATATAATGAAACTAGAATTTTATGCCTAGGAAAAATGCCAAGATTCATAACCATTCCCCCAGCTAAATTCTGCTTTGCCTGATTTTCTGAATTAAGTGGTGGTAATTATGTGCCTAATATGCATTCCTAGTTAACATGCTTGTCTCTATAAATTCAGTAATTGCTTATTCAAACAATGCAACAGGCATGTAACACATAATTGGCATGCACAATTACCTCATTTGCATCAGCAGTCACTGTAATTTCATGTCACACTGATTATGCATGAAATCATGAGTGTATTTTGGAAGACATTTGAAACCCAAACGCGAAAGAGAGACACAACATATGTTTCTAAACCAATAATCTTTTCCTCTCCCTTTAAAAATATTTTACTTCCACAGCGCTCTTCTTAATTTTTTTGCATTTACTTGTGTTTATTTATTTATTTTTATTTTCCTTAGGTCACTGTCTTGTAATCGGGTCTGTAGGAGATTGTGAACAACGAGTCCCATGAGAGGGATGGAGCTCCCCTGTCCGCCTGTATCAGCTACATGGTGCTTATGTTCGTCCATGTATATTTGAAGAGGCCTAACATTTTCAATAAGAAAAGGCTGAAGCATTTTCATCCAGGCACAGCTACCTTCTGAAAAGGAAAGCTTTCTCTAAACACAGCTAATATTATTGATGACTAGGTAGTTGGCCCTCCCAGTTATTGACATCCTTATTGCTGTTTTTTGATTAAAAAACCATTTGAATATGTCATTGCAATTATGATTTAATTTTTCATTTAATGAAATTGGAACTTTGGAGAAATTATCATTTTCCCTTCTGAAAGCTTTACAGTTGGTGATTTAAATACTTTAATAATTTGAATACATGTATGTTGAAATAATGGTTTTCATAGGAATTTTGTTTGCTAATGGAATAAATATATTAAATTTATATTAAAAAAAAAGACTAAACCCCTTATTGATGCAATGAGTTAAAGGAAGCTGTGCTCCATTTTTCACGGTGGAACATAATATATGGGGAAAGCAAGCATTAGAGTAATTTAACAAGGTGAAACACAGGTAACTGTAACCTTGCTGGTGTCTCTAGGATGGGAGAGCTGGAGCTGATTCAGCTTTTTCAATGCCTGCACCTGGTTATATCACACTTCTCAGCCCAGCTCTGCGTGAACGTAAATGAACAGTTTTAAAATTTAGCCGGTTTTCAACTTTTCAGTTACTCAGGCATTCAAAGCCATTTTATTTCCCTGTATTCCCTGGAGTATCCCTACTTGAGATCCATGAAGCTGCTACTCATTAGTCCAACATCTTAACTAGTGACAGCAGAGTATTAACTGAAGTAGAGGCAATTTTTTCTGAATTTTTTCTGAAGAAACCTGTGCAGGACTTTATCCCCATGTAGTTTATCCCCGTTCTCACACTCAAATGGCTGCATCCTCCTGTGGAAGAGGCCAGTTGAAGCCTGAGAGCAGAGCTGGATCTCTTGCCCTCCCAGCGCTGCTCCTGGCCCCACACTGTATGAGGGTCCTGAGGAGCACTGGGCAGAGGCTGGTGCCGGCAGATGGTGATGCCTCCCTGGGACCTCCCCGAGAGGTTGGGACCGGCACAGCCAGTAAGTCAGGACACTTGCCAGCTAGCAGTAACCATCTGGTTAAACCTCAGAAAGAATGTATTTAGATTTAGTCTCAATCTGTGATGCTTAAGGTATGGAGTCAATCATCTGAAGGCACCTCTGCATAGATAGAAACTCCACCTGCTCTGTGAGTTCTCTCAATTTCTGTGTGCGTATAATTTATATGAAGTGAAACAACCCCAACTTGGGAGTTAGCAAGAAAAGCAGGCTAACTGCTAGGTTAGTCTTCCAGGATAGTAGAGGATATTGATTACGTAACATTTTGAGGGGTACACTGAAGGCACTTTCAAAATTCGATTTCATTGGATGCAAAAATGTGAACGGTGTCCGATTCATCCCAGGGTAAAATAATAATGCCTGTATATAATAATAATATATGAGTGTACATAAGTTCATATGTACGTACAGCAATGATTTGTTATGGAATATGAATATGCATGTATTTATGTATCTATTTATATACAACCTATACATACAGATGCGTTTGTGTGTGCGCGCACACACACACACATGCTCAAGAGCATAAAAACGCCAGGTGAGCATTAAAGCTCTTCGCTTAGAGTGATATATAATGCACCTTGCTTGCGACAGAGCTGCAGGGTGTGATGTAGAAGCTGCCCACTACTGGGTAGCAGCTTTGGCATATTTTATTTCCCATAGTCATACTTTTTTGGAGAGCGACTTGTTCTGTCAGCAGCTGACTTCTGTTCTGCTTTGTGCTGACAGTGCTCGGCACCAAACAGGTGATTGCCCACAAAAATGGAGCTTCCTATTGCCACACGCAGGAGGTCAGGATGGGTTTACAATGCTGAAAGTGTAAACTATGGTGTCTTCCAGTTTATTATGACAGCAAGTTCTAGCCATAGGTTTTAGGAAGATGGCTAAAAATCTCAGCGTGATCTCTCCTACCACCTCAAAGAGAAAAGCCAATTAACAATAAAATGTGTATTTACCAACATGGGATTCACGTCTTAATTGTATGATCTTCCGGGCTACGCATGGCTGGAGGAGTTAGACGCAGCTGCATGTTCATACTGAAGGGTTGTTTTCCCAGTCTAGAGACACCTTCAGGGGTGTAAATTCCTGCATTCCATCCCATTAAATGGTCTTTAATGCTTGATTTTCTCCTGCGGTGAGTAAGTTCCAAAGTGAGTAATAGAGTACTGTGATCTGGGACTGCAAATAAACGGGGGGAAAACAAGAAAATTTATCCACTCTGCAGATAAAAAAGATGGAAAGAATAATGTCAATAGCATTACTGCGTTACTTTACAAATGTGAATAATATAGAAAGGTAAGACTTAAAAGGAGAAGCAGTAAGAAAACTTCCAAATATAAAGGCATGTTCTTCTTGCTGCTCTAGCTGCAATTATGGAGCAACTTTGAATTATTTTTAATGAATTTTATCTAGTTTTACTAACCGTATCTATAAGCAAAAACATTTCAACTGAAAAATTCAAGATTGTGTATCTGTCACTTTAGTGTCTGGGAAACTCATGTTCCTACTCTTTGATCTCAGGTTCAAAAGCCAGAGTTCTTCCTTTAATATGGCTTATACATTTAAAGAATGTTTATTGCTTACCCCAGTTGATTCTCACTTGGCTCCATTTGGGCATCCAGGTACTCTGACAGTACAATCTGACACAGAGTACAGAATATATTATTCTAGTATTAAAAGTGGTGCAGTTGATTTTAGGGCTGCTTATCATGTGCATGCCCTGTCTCCTTATACAGGAGTCAGATGAAGCACTGGTCACAATGCTGACCCAAAACCAGGAGAAGCTGCTGATGCAGAAGGTGGCAAAACATGGAGTGTTTTCACTGTGCAGGAGGAAAAGAGCAGCAGTGCTCTCTGGCTGCTGCGGACACCCTGGCACTTTCTTTTCTGGTGCACCATGTCAAGAACATCAGGTGGAAAAAAACAGAAGAAAGCTTAAATTCTTGCACCCTTCCCTTATTTTCATGCATTTAGGTCATCTGGTACCCATCTTTTCTCATGCTTATTACTGCAGAGAGGCCAGTACATGTGGAAGAGCAAATCTAAAAACTCAAGAAAGAGGCTGTACAGGAACACAGATGAAAGCCAGACAATACCATTGGCTTGTCCTTCATCTCGTGCTGACTGCAAGACACAAATAACTCTATCTTGTGTGTTTGCAATCAAAAAACTTACTTGTCCCTGACACAGTGTGGAAAGATGTGTGTGCAGTTTGGGATGCCTTAAAACACGCCATTTTTTACACACGGGGGACACAATTTCTTGAGGTAAGTTGTAAAAAGTATTCGGTTCACGTTTCTTTTCTGAGAATTAGCAAATCTTACTCTTGATATTTCAGTTAGTTTAGATTAAACCTGGCTGGTTTGTGAACCATATTATCAGGAGTTCTCATTTATTAAAACCCCTTTGAGACCCATCAGAATCCAAATGTGCTTCCATTTACCTTGCCAAATGCTGGAGGCTTGCCTGGCTATTGCTCATCATTGGAAGACACGATTTCTCTTGATCCCTGCAGTGACAGCTCTGACGCCAGCCTGCTCCTATAGAAGAGTCTCTGCTCCTCCTTGAACAGCCTCAAGCAATGCTTCAGAGAGCCAGGCGCGTGCGAAGGTGCCTCGCCTGCTCGTTTTAAGAATCACAGCGGGCTTGCGTGAAAAGTCATTGCTGTTAGTCAGACTGAAATCACCCTTCATTTAATGCAGGTGAGGTTAAAGTGGAAATATGTCTATTCTGAAGGGTACATTCGAAATAGCTGATGCTTATAGAAGAATTGGGAGAAGTGAAGAAAGCAAACAATATGATCTTCCTAAAGCAAGCACAAAACTTAAAGGCTTTCTTTAGGTCTCTTTTCAGATGATGTGCTGTGGGTGCCTTCCTGGCCTGCGAGATCAGGTATCTCTGCTCCCTGCTTGCTGCTCATTGCAGATGACAGTCCTCGGAGTGAACTCTTTCCTGATAAACACATTAACTTTTACTGCTAATCTGTAGCTCTTCTCAGGGTCCTCCGAAGTTTGATTCAATTCCTCTTCCCAAAGCTTATACTCTAGCAAAAGTCAGTAGTGTTCAAAGTCCTGGAGAACTGAGGACTGTTGCTATCTGTAGCAAACGCTACTAGTGCAGCATAGGTGCTATTTGCATGAAAGGATCTGTTCGTATTTCCTTGAATCAGTGAGGGGTACAAATCCACCACTGTGACCGAGGTGTATTTTTCTCTGGGTAGCAACATCAACATAAGGAGATTCTGTTCCCTACATGTTTCCCCTTCAGGGTCCCCTGATCTCGTATTCCAATTCCTGCACTGCTCTGTAACTGACCTAAGTTCTTGTTGATTTTAATCTTAATTTAAATTGACTCAATACCTGACTTCAAGGCCAAGGGAAAACTGTTCAAAATATCTTTGATGTTATCGGGTTTTGTGCAAGATTTACACTCGAGAGCACTAAAATATATTCAAACAATAATTGCAGTCTGGAATATTTTTAGGACAGTGTCAACAACAATTGTGGAATGTGGGAGTTTTCAAGAGTAGTGAGTTCAGTTGGTTTAGGAGAGATTTAATCTGTTATGAAAACTAGAATGAACTGTTCAGTGCATCACAAGTCCACAGGGCTCAATTCCAAGTACCAGCTTTTCAGATCTTTCTGTGATTGAATTTAGGCATGTTAAGGTGAAAAACACTGATTCTCAGTCAAACTCTATGTGGAAAAAGAAATGTAGTGATTTGAGAAAGCAAATAAAAAACTCTACAAAAGAAAGTACCAACAGAGATCAGTTACATTTCTGAATATAAAATCCTATGTTCCTGGAAGTCCTTGCTCAATAGTTTCAGAAGAATGACATAGCATGCTGTAATTTTTGGACAGTTTATTCTTCTGAAGAGTTAATCTTATCTAAAAAAGGATAAAAGCCAATGCAATAAACTGCCTGACGGCTGAAATGAGTGTGGTACCTGCATCTTTCAAAACAAATACCTGGGACAAGGATTAAAATGATTTCCAAAGATAAGAATCTGCAGTCATCTCAGTACATCCTGAGATTACTGACTACTCAGTCTATCATTATTTCCCACTGATTGGTTCATTTATTAATTTTTTAATAAGTTTTGTTCTAGATACCACAAAAGTTTGCTGTTAACAGTTGAGCCCAGACAATAAATGTGGAAAGCATTTAGCCCTTTTCAACACACCCTCCACTGGCAAGCTGCTGAAACACCAACAGTATTTCATATCAGCTGGGGTTTGTTTTTTTCAAGCCAAGTCAGTGCATGTTGTAACTGGAGCCCAATCTCTTGAAATGAACTGCTAGGTGGAAGGTTATAAACACAGCTTTTGCTGCAGCTTGCACCGTTGCAGCCAAAGAAGATGCATTGGGAAACATCTATCACTGGACTTTTTCTAATGAAAAGCCCAAAGAACTGAAAACAACAAAACAGGCCTATTTCATTAACCTAATTTGACTGAGAGCATCAAATTTGTCACTCGGTAGCAGAAAAATCCAACTACATTTTATCATAACGCCTGAAAACTACTGCATTCATAAGAAGTTAAAAGTAGTATGGAAAAAAATAATTCTTAATGCTCTTATCTTAGTTTCGGTATCTTCTGTACAGCTGCATGTGCAGATGCTCCTCCGGAAGAGCGCTTAAACTTCATCCTTATCTCCTGCCCATCAATGTCTGCAGCAGTGGAGGGAGGAGGGGGAGGGAAGCCGGCTGGAAATTCCAGGGTGCTTTTCATGGAGTTTCCCAACCATTTGGGGCTAACTAGTACGCACAGGAGCCTGCAACACCTTATGAGAACACCAATATGAAATCAGCGCCTGCCTGATGCCCATCTTGTAACTGTCTTCTTCATGCCCTTGTGACCATCTGCATATTGCAGGCAAAATCCTCTCAGCTGTCAACCCACTTGCCCACTTTCCTAGCAGGCTCAAGCCTCACACAGCATCCTTGGGGATGATTATCTATTCTCTACAAACACAGAAGCAAATCAAGACAAAAATCTTATTCTTTCCCTCCCGTATCCTTGCTAATATCTTAACTTTCATTAAAGTTAATTTTCACATGAGCTGGCTAAATGAGAACCAAATGCCATTATGGGCTCCATACATGGCAGTGATAGTTATGAATTTCTGCAATAAATGGGTCAATGCACAGTTTCTTCATGTGTGGGATATAAAGGTTCATTTTCAGAAACAATGCTATTTCTCTCATGATTTGAAAGGCAGGCCAGGATCTCAGTAGTGCAGCCCTAGACTATGAGTAACTGACAGGACAGGCTATGAACCAGTCTTGAAGAGGATATTAGGAAGAAATTCTTTACTGTGAGGGTGGTGAGACGCTGGAACAGGTTGCCCAGAGAAGTTGTGACTGCCCCATCCCTGGAAGTGTTTGAGGCCAGGCTGGATGGGGCTTTGAGTAACCTGGTCTAGTGGCGTTAGAAATGGATAAACTTTAAGGTCCCTTCCAACCCAAACCATTCTATGATTCCATGATTCAGTTTAGATGTGGGACTAAGGCAATATTTTGACTTTTAGTTGAAGGACCCCACACATGATGGCCCCATGATGGACCCCACACATTCATCAATGACCTGGATGAAGGGATAGAGTGCACCCTCAGCAAGTTTGCTGATGACACAAAGCTGGGGGGGGTGGCTGACACACCAGAAGGCTGTGCTGCCATACAGAGAGACCTGGACAGGCTGGAGAGTTGGGCAGAGAGAAACCTTATGAATTCAATAAGGGCAAGTGTAGGGTGCTGCACCTGGGGAGGAATAACCCCCTGCACCAGTACAGGTTGGGGACTGACCTGCTGGAGAGCAGCTCGGTGGAAAGAGACCTGGGAGTCCTGGTGGACAACAGGATGACCATGAGCCAGCAATGTGCCCTTGTGGCCAAGAAGGCCAGTGGCATCCTGGGGTGCATCAAGAAGTGTGTGGCAAGCAGGTGGAGGGAGGTCATCCTCCCCCTCTACTCTGCCTTGGTGAGGCCACACCTGGAGTCCTGTGTCCAGTTCTGGGCTCCCCAGCTCAAGAAGGACAGGGAACTGCTGGAGAGGGTGCAGCAAAGGGCTACCAAGATGATTAGGGGACTGGAACACCTCTCTTATGAGGAAAGGCTGAGGGAATTGGGTCTTTTCAGGCTGGAAAAGAGACGGCTGAGGGGTGACCTAATTAATGTGTACAAATACTTAAAGGGTGGGTGTCAGGAGGATGGGACCAGCCTCTTTTCAGTGGTGCCCAGCAACAGGACAAGAGGTAATGGGCACAAACTTGAGCATAGGAAGTTCCACCTAAACATGAGGAGGAACTTCTTTGCTTTGAGGGTGGCAGAGCACTGGAACAGGCTGCCCAGAGAGTTGGTGGAGTCTCCATCTCAGAAGATATTCAAAACCCGCCTGGACGCATTCCTGTGCAACTTGCTCTGGGTGACCCTGCTCTGGCAGGGGGGTTGGACTAGATGATCTCCAGAGGTCCCTTCCAACCTCTACCATTCTGTGATTCTGTGATTCTGTGATGATGTTAACATAAGTCGATGGGAAAAGAGAAAGACAATAGAACTGTAACTGACTGTCAGGTGTCCATTTGATGCAAAATACTCCACTAGTTGAGGATGTCCCAAAAAGAGAAATGGGTTCAATTGCGTTCTTGAATTTATAATTCTATTATTCTCTTCCACAGAAAATAAAAGCATAATACTATGAACAAAAACGTAGTACTTACTACAAATGTTTTTAAGGATACACATGGCAAGGATGAAATGTAACAAAGTGATATGTTGAAAAATTGAACATGCACTTTTGACCAGAATAATAAGAAGACTTTTTCTAAATGAGACAGGTAATGCCTTCTAATAGGCGAACTGCTGTTTACTACGCATTAAAAGTGTTTTCTTTAGCTTATAATGTTTCAGTACTTTATAACTTGAACTGTTCATTCTTAATTTTTATGTTATGTTAGCTGCTTGCTTGTGTATGATTTTTTTTAGAAGGTGGTTAACTTCAGCCAAAATATTTTTTTTTTCTTTTATTTTTTTTGCTTTGGAGGTTCAGACTTGACATTGTGAAACATTTCTTTACAGAGAGGGTGGTCAAATACTGGAACAGGCTTCCTAGAGAGGTGGTCGATCTGCCAAGTCTGTCAATGTTAAGAGGGATTTGGATAATTACCTTAATAATATGCTTTACCTTTTGGTCAGCCCTGAAGTGGTCAGTCAGTTGGACTAGATGATCACTGCAGGTCCCTTCCAACTGAAATCTCCTCTCCTCTCCTCCCTTTTTTAATGACAGTTTTTTAATTGCTGACATTGAAATATTTCTGCTGATACATTCTTTTGCAATGGCCAAGCATGTTTATCCTTTTAGGTAAGGACTTGAATTTTACATGGGAGCTGTTAATGTCTGTAACAGACCTTGCCAAAGTTAAGAACTTCTAATATGTAGACAAATGCCCTGCACAGCATGTGACTATCCTTATCAGGACACCCTCTTCTTTATATCTGTAGCACCCAGATTCCTTCAGCGTATACCTTCCATTTTCTTCAGCACATCAAGCAGGGTACTACACATAAAAGACTTCTTCATGATCCAGGTGTGATCCATTCAAAAAGCAGCTTCTTTCTGCTGTCCGGACTCATCTCTCTGTTGTTAAGTTGTATGCAGACAAAAGGATTTGAATAAAGCATTTAGCTTATACATTACTCTTTATTCTGACTTTGGGATACTTCACCTTGCAGCTCAATGACCTTCTGAAATAATTTTGTGTGAGACAGCTTTGCCTACTGGTGCAGTACATACGGAGTCTGGCTTAATGTTTTGGCACAGGTGGCAAATAAATGTGGCAATAAACCCTTGGCACAGGTTTTGTCACTGGTGGCAGTTGAGTAGCAGGCAGTTATATGACAGGGCTGAATGAGAACGGCACTGGTACAAAGGACTGCAGATCAGGCTTTTACATGCTGCTCTCTGCAGTTTTGAGTGCAGTTCACAGTTTTGAATGCTTGCTTATTGTGGCTACTACTAGCTAACAGGCAATGTCTGAGAATGAATGAAAGCTCAAAGTTTCCAGTAAGTTCAGAAAATAAGTATTGTTGGGCAGATTGTAATGATATCATGCAAACAAGTGCAAAGCAGCAGGAAACTTTCAGTCCTCTTTAGTGATGAAACTCTGTAGTGCAATCATGTATGGAATCTGTAATTAAGCTTACTTGCATTTTAAAGCTAGAAAGGCAATGTTCTTGCGCACACATACAAGTTAATCATTGCTTCATCTAGAACAACCTCTGCTTTCCTACTTCAGGGCAAATTCCTGCAACAGCCTGCCAATTTAAAACAGTTAAATTTTAATTTGGCTCTCCACACACATTGCTTGGATGAAACTGTTGCAGATCCATCCAGAGAAAGAAATATATGAATGTTTGTTGAGTTTTAGACATTGAATATATCCAGTCCAGGATTTATGTGATAAAATTGACTGGTTTTTTGTACATTAGGAAGTCAGATCTTTTAATCATAATCTGATATTAAAATCTATGACTAGGTCCCACTTTGTGCAATTTGTTCCTCTTTTTTATCCATAATGATTAAAATTTCAGGTTCCTGTGCATGCCTTTTCTGCTCATGTCAAATTCTATTTCTTGTGAACAGACAAGTGATATTTCTCTCTCCTCTTTCACACTGTAACTTGCTGACTATAGAGCACACTCCACTGTTTGAAGATATATTATCAGAAATAGTGTTATTTTATGTTTGTTCTAATCTTGCTGCCTCATAACTTTGTTTATGAAGTCAGGAAGTCCCATGTTGTGAGAAAAGGCAAACAGTCACTCCTAAGTTACCATCTCATCATTCATGAACTTCTGGACCTTTATCAGTTCTCCACTCACTCTTCTTTTCTACGAGTTGCAAAGTACCATTCTCTCCATTTTTTCGTCTTACAAATACTGCTCCCTGTGTCTGGTTGACATTGCAGCTCTTCTTTCTCTTTTCTAACTCCAGCACATCCTTAGAAAATGGAAGATAGGGAGGTATCAGAACTCCAGTACTTCAGGTGTGTAAATGCAAAGTGGTGTGACATTTCCTGTGTTTTCACAACATCACAGAACAGTTGAGGTTGGAGGGCAGCTCTCAAAACCATATAGTCCAATCCCCCTGCTCATGCCTGCCCAGGACTGTGTATGGGTGGGTTTTGAATATCTCCACAGATGGAGACTCCGCAACCTCCCTGGGCAACATATGCCAGTGCTTAGACACCCTCCCAGTAAAAAGTGCTTTCCTGTGTTCATATTGAATTTCACTTTTTTTAAATTTCTGACCATTGCCTCTTGTCCTGTCAGTGGGCATCACTGAGAAGAGTCTGGCTCCGTCTTCTTTACTCCCTTCAGCTATTTATATACACAGATAAGATCCTCCTGAGCCCTGTCCAGGCTGTCAGCCTCTCCTTTTATGAAAGGTGCTCCAGTCTCTTAATTATTTTTATGGCCCTTCACTGGACTCACTCTACAACTTTCTTGTACTAGGGAGCCCAGCACTGGACCCAGCACTCCAGATGTGTCTCACCAGGTCTGAGTAGAGAGGAAGACTCACCTCCCTTGACTTGCTGGCAACGCTTTGCTTAATGCAGCCCAGGAGGCTGTTGACCTTCTTTGCTGCTACAGTGCATTGCAGGCTCATGTTCATCTTGTTGTACATTGGGACATCAAGGTCCTTTTCTGCAGAGCTGCATTCCAGCTGGTCAACCCTCAGCATATACCGGAGCCCAGTGTTATTCCTCCCCCGTTACAGGACTTTGCATTTCCTCTTGCTGAGTTTCATGAGGTTCTTCTCTGCCCAACTCTCCAGCCTGTTGAAGTCTCTCTGAATGGCTGCCCAACCATTTGGTGTATCAGCCGCTCCTCCTAGTGTTTTATCATCTGCGAATTTGCTGAGAGTGCACTTCGTCCCAATGCCCAGGTCATTAATGAAGATGTTAATTGGTATTGGCCACAGTATTGACCCCTGAGGTACATCAATGGTTGCTGGCCTCCAACTGGACTTTGTTCCTTGAATCGCAACACTCTGGGCCTCATAGTTCAGCCAGTTTTCAGTCCACCAAAACTCTTATCTAACCTGCACTTTGTCAACTTGTCTATGAGGATATTATGGGAGACAATGTCAAAAACCTTACTAAAGTCAAAGTAAACAGTATCCACTGCTTTCCCCCATCCACCAAGATAGTCTCCTTGTAGAATGCTATCAGGTTGGATGACCATAATTTCATGTATTTGGAAATGGCTTCCAGGTTTAGTTGCTCCATCACTTTCCCAGGAATTGAGGTGAGGCTGATCAGCCTGTAGTTCCCCAATCCTCCTTTCCCTTTTTGAAGATAGAAGTGATGATTGCTTTCTTCGACTTCTCAAGAATCTCTCCCTTCTGCCAGCTCCGTCAGCACTGATGGATGCATCCTGTGAGGCCCAATGGGTTTACGTACATCCAGTTTGTTAAAGTGCTCACTAACATGGTCCTTTTCTGAAAAGGGTAAGTTTTCTTTGCTCCAGACTTTCCTTCTGGTCTCAGGGGCCTGGGATTTCTTAAGGCTGGTCTTGCGAGTAATGGCTGGAGCAAAGAAGGCATTGAGTACCTCTGCATTTTCTGTGTCATTTGTCGCCAAGTCCCCTGCCTCATTCTGCAGCAGGCCCATGTTTCCCTTAGTCTTCCTTTTACTGTTTATGTAATTGTAGATCCTTTCTTGTTTCCCTTCAAATCCCTTAACGGACTCAACTCCAGGTTGGCCTTGACTTTTCTAACCCTGTCCCTGCAAGATCGAAAAGCAGCTTTATGATGCTAGGTCATCTGCTGCTGCTTCCACCTCTTGTACATTTCCTTTTCATGTTTGATTTGAGATAGGAGCTCCTTGCTCATCCATGCAGATCTCCTGGCATCTTTTCTTGTTTTTCCCCTCCATTGTTTTCCTGCCATTCATAAAGAAGGCTGGGACAGGTCAAGCCATGGTGATACGAGGAAAGACCAAGTGACACTTTTTGAAGTGATTTCACAAGAGCATGAATTTTAAGAATGTCAGGGACCCTTGAGGATTAATCCTCTAAGTTTTGTCCATGGGTAGAAGTCCAAAACAGTACAGTAGATATCTTTACACATGTACTTTGCAGCATATTACAAAAGGGAATCCGGTTGTCCTGTCAGAACAACGGGCTGCACTGATTCAAGTTGACTAAGCTGATCTGTCATGGAGTGATGGGACTCACTATTTTCTATAAATGGGTCATTGTTCCCTCTATCCCACCCACTCAAAGCACACTGAAATAACTTCCTGTTAATGCTAAAAATTACAAGGGATCATCGCTGAAAAAAAGAGATAATCTCTGCTATTTTGCAGGGCTTTTTGTGGAGTCTGTTACCAAGGCCATCACTAACTGAATAACATTAAATGGAAGTTACTCACGGGCTGTTGTTTGTTTAGGTTCTAGGTAAAGGAAGAAATAAACTAAGACAATTTACTTTGCTGAACTATGTAGTGATCAAAGACTTGTTTTACACCACGGATGAAATAATAGGAAGGGAAATAAAAAGAGAGGAAGGAAGCTGATGAAAGTCAGTAAGGCTGCTGAAGGTTGCAGCTGGCAAGTGAAGCCACCTCTGAGGGCTGCTGCCATGGGTGGAGGATATGGCAGAGGGCCAAGGGCTGTTTGTGTGGTTTGATCCAAAGCGCAAAATGAAGTCAGAAGGGCTTCTTTTGATTTACTTGCTTCACTTGCACTGTCCTTGTTCTCTGGGTATCCTGTTAACAGTTGTCTCTACTGGCAGTCAAAATCACATGCCCCGGCTGCTAATTTTCAGCTCACCCTCACTCTTTGCTTTCCCTTTTCCCGAGTGAATTTGCAATATTAGGATGGATCTTGTTTTCTCAGGCCAAACATGCCAACGCTGCACTGAGTGTGAGCCCTGAAAAGGGAGCACACTATGACAATGCTCTGTCCTTGTCCTCATGAGACCAATGACCCAGAGGATTTGGGCAGGTTAATCAGTTACACTTCTACAGGCAAGCAGGAAAAGACCTGGGGGAGAACAGACCCTGTGGCTCACAGGTGGCTTTTCAGTTCATGGACTGGGATCTTCCATATTTGAAAAAATCAAATCAGGTAACCAGAGCTGGCTTCCAGCAGGCAGAACCTGAGCCAGGTGGTCAGGCTAGTGTGTGCCTGCATGGGGGGGAGGTGGGAGGTGCCCAGGCCCTACGTCCCTCAAATGCCAAATCTCAGCAGCAGCAAAAATAGCTCAACAGGACATCAGGTTTGTGCAAGCAGTTTGTTTGTCCCAGTCGTTGTTGTTTTTTATTCCCTAGGACCTCAGCCCTAGGTTTGGTTTCAAAAGTAGTAAAAGGAGTAATTTTGTTTGTCTTCAAGATGCCCTCAGTATCTTAAAAGGAAGTAGAGGCTGGTGGGAGGGACAATTACTTGAGGTACCAAAATACCTGGTAGGAGGAAACGGTCAGTGAAAATGTTGTCACTTGAGAATTCGACCTTGGTTTTGATGTAGTGTCACAAAATCAGAATAATTATAAGCCAGAAGGTATTTTAGATACCTTTTCTTTGCATGTTGTCTCCCCACACCCCTTTCCCCCAAAGAATGAACTGTCTTAGGAGGTCTGCAGTCCAGTGTGTTTTGCCTGTATAATAAGCAGACAGGGACAAATTCATCTCCATCACACTCTAGTGAAGACAAGACATATGTTCTGGAAGGGAAATGTGTTTTTAACTCAAATGGGGACATGTGGGAGTTGCCCAGTCCTGGGGAACAAGAGAATTTTGGCGCTCTGCCTTCATTTGTTTGTCACGCTGGCTTCTGCAATGCTGACTGTGGAAACCATGAGCAATTTCAGCTTTCCATTAACTATCACTTATGACATAGCTTAGTATTTCAGTTATGTGCTTCTTGTTATTTTAATTCCAGGAATTAATGCCTGATCAAAGCAGGGGCTAGACGGTTAACAGAGTACTGTATGCGTGTCAGGCTGTCGTGCTGGAGTTTCCAAGAGTCACTGGGATTTGAATAGGTCTTCCTGGGACATACAATGCATAAGCCAGTGAAAGCCGCCAACCCAAGAAGAGTGATCAAAATTGGTACCACATCACCAGGCTGGATACTTTGACGATGTGACAAAGCTGATAAGCGTCTCATCTGACCAACTGTACTGTCGATGAATGAAAATAAGCCTTAAACAGAAATCACAGCAGAACTTCTGGATGTATTCCTAGCCACAGTCCAGGTCCCTATCTAGTACCGCATGCAGCAAGCAAACTTCCACTGTCCCTGCTTGAGAAACTTGAGGCAAGAAGGCATCTAGGGGACAGAGTGTCCAGAATGCCGTATGGTGTGTGTGCCCAGGCCCCTGCATGCAGTGTAACTGACTCCTTCATCTGCCCAAGCATGCCCTTGCATGAGAAGAAATTTCCTGTACTTTTTCTGGTGCAAGCAGAGAAAAAGCTTGAGACCAGCTATGAAACACAGATAGGAAGTGGGGTCTTCCGTTTACATTTTCACCTGTTGATTTCATGGAGTAGTTTATTTTGTGTGATGCTAAATGAGGGGAGAGACTGGATTTGAAATAAGTTGATGTACTTGCCTGTTTCACACGTCCCTAATAAAGTAAACAGTAAACCTTTATCAGGACATGAAGGGAGCAGCCAGCAGGCCCAGGGAAGAGAGCACTTTGTCATTCTGGGCTGTCTTCCTGAGCTCTTGCTGGAGAAGGGTGGCAGGCTGGGGCCACACTGACTTTTCAGTTCAGATAAGGACCATCCTTGTGAAGTGAATCTCACAATCATCATCATGTTTTTGTTCACACAGTGGAGCACTGAGTTCCCTAGGTTCCCCAGACGCTGGGCTCCAGGAGGGCATCTAGCAGACTCTGACTGCTAGCAGGTATTCAGCCCATGGGTCTGGACTGGTGCTAGTCTAGGGAAGACTCCCCCCAGTCCCCATGCACACTGTGTGGCTGTTGGGTCCTCAGCACCAACTGCTTCATCCCACTGCTTCACCCGCCCCTGTTTGCTGCACTACTATGTGGATGTAGCTGAAGCACAGTTTACTGCAGATCTATAGATAATAGATTTCTCTGGACATGATAATTGTGATTATTCCAAGATTCTAAGTTCTCCTATTTCTAAAATATGTTTAACATCAGGCAAAACACTATTCTGTTTCCCACTTTCTACGTATAATTTTAGGTATATTGATATGTAAGGTATAGGTATAGTGTGTGTGTGTGTGTGTGTGTGTATATACATATATATATATAATGATAGGTATATGGACATATTTGGGAGCAATGGCAACATATATGTGTCCAGGTAACACAGGATGAAATTCACCCTCGTGCTACCTTTTGTGTAATAGCCTTTCTACCCCTGGTAGCTCAGCCCTCTCTGTCACAAAAGGGTCCACAACTTCTGCTTCTGATGTGTGGACAGAAGCAGCTCAAGCCAGCTGAGGTGCATCAAGCATGTGGAGCGGCCGTATAAACATCTGCTATCAGGAACAGCTTCTGGTTTGCGAGTGGGGTGCCAGGCAGACTGTTTGCACCTGTCCTACCCACAGGTTACTGGGCACTTTGAGATCGGTGCCTTCATCCATGATATGATGTGGTCACAACTATGTACAGCTACCTGTTTGGATCAGGGTTATGATCACCTCTGATACACATGTGAAAAGATAAAGCAACGTGCTGACAAGAGAGATACTCATAATCTGAGAAATTAATTTATTTTTTTTAACATTGTATGGAGAAGGTGTGCATTCTGGAGTCCTGCACTTCTGATTTGTTTATAGCTAGAGATATGTCAATTTTTTATTTCCTGTAGTCATTTCCTCCAGTTCCCTCCAGCCTCTGGTATAAAGTGTTCAAACAGTAAAATCCAGAGATTACGATTACTCATCTCTTCACAGCCTGTTGTATCATTCCAACCATGAGACTCATCTTTCAAGCATGTTCAATGATCTTCACACTGGGCAACCTAGTGGCTTCTCAGTCACAATCTCCTGGTAAGTTCAAATCCACAGATATTTATTTAAGAGATTGATACATTAATTAGTAATATTTCTGTGCATACTTTACCTCATGTGTTACAATACTCAGCACTTTTTGGTGAAAAGAATAAAACAGAAATTGATATCCAGCAGAGGCAAAAGTGGATTTAAAAAAAAAAATATGGTGGAGATAACAGAGTTCTGTGACAATTTTCTAATTAAAAATCAAGGTAGAACTCGGTAAGCTTGTGTCTACTGTTAAAACAGAGAAATACTTTAAGCAGGACTACTTACTAAGGCATAGGTTCTACCAGAGTATGCTGTATCTGAAAAAGACTAGCCTTCATATTGAACAAAGATCGATAAAACAGATTCCAGGTAAGACTTCAGCACTTAGTACTCTGGAAGAATGAACACGATGGGAAAATATCCAGCAATATCTTCTGTCTAAGATGCATCAATGTAAAAACATTATTAAAGAGCAAAATTAATAAAGACATTAAAGACTGGTTATTTGGCTACCCAAACATAAGAATATCTCTATTTCATGTGTTTGTCTGTAGTGACATTACTTATAGCTTGCCAAAGATAATTGGATTCTTATAGAAATCAAACACAAAGCCCAACACATACACCACAAATCTGATCTTCACTCATGCTAATTTATCACAAGTTCCTTGTTGTTAATTTTATAAGGGCAAAGAAATACTTTAAAGTTATGCCCTCATCTTATCAACCTATAAATCAGCTCTCTGTTCTGTCATGTGTATGGCAAGTACTGTTTTCAGACAATGCAGCACCAGCTGATTCTTCAGTGCTAGTTTCTCCTGTGAGCCATTGGCCATCCTGTTAGGGAACATGACTCTTCCCTGTCCTGAGATTGCAACCACCTATAGCCATGCCATACTGATGGGATGACTTTGTTGAACAAAAGTTGAAAATTACAGTTGTGGTGGTTTTTTAATGCACAGACTGGTGATGCCTAGCAATGGTTGGTGATCTTCTGGAAAAAAAACAAAACAGTTTGATGGGTTACAAGAATTATGCTATAAGAATTATGGTTTGCCTCAAAATATCTATAAAAAACTCTCTTGCTGTCCTGTTCCTTTTCTTGAAAAGAAGCTATTCAGTCTCTGTTCTGTGCATTCAATTCAGCAGTCTTGTGCTCAAGGAGTTGCACTTTCACCTACATTTGTTCCTATTAATGAAATGAAACTATTCTCATCGATGACTACTATTAAGGGTAACTAAAGAGTGTAGGCTCAGATCTGGGTCTCGCTCTCCAATAGTTTCTATACAGAGTGCTGCAATATGTGGAAGTTCAACATGTGGTTACTTATCAGGTTTCACGAGTGTAAGGAAATCAAAAGTGGTTTTTCTTCTTTGTTATGCTTCAATGAGGTTGCAACTGTTCCAGTACATGCATGTTCCATTCTGTTATCTTTGCAGATTGTCATTCTACCTCTCCTTTTTCTTCTTTTTTTTTTTTTTTCTGTTCCATGACATTCAGCCTTTTTACAATGTTCCCCTTCAATAGTATTTTTTTCTCAGTAATAAACTTTGAAAAGTGTCTTGGAGGTGGAATGTACTTGCTCATATTCTTGCTCATGGTTGTGTCTGCATAATTTAACGCGCAAGGAAATTTCTTTTTTTTCCCCTGTAAAAGTAATTTCTCCACACAGCATAGTGGTATTTTCCACACTTCTCTGACCTGAGAAGAGCTAGGTACACAGCAATGCCTGTGAGGTTAAAGTCTCATGCGGAGCCCTACCAGTGCCCCTCTGGTTTTACCAAAGATGTAGGCTTGGATAATTCTCTCTGAAGCTCGTGCTCCAGAGCATCAGTATGTGTCCTATGGCACTGCAACATACTGCACACCCAGCTAGACTAGCAGACCATCCTCAGGCAGAAAGTTATTACCACCCCTCTTTAGCCTGGGGACTGCCTCTTCATAATGTTTTTGACCTTGTCATCTAACCATTATCATAATACAAAGAATAATGGTAATTTTATTACTTTGGTCTGTTGTGTGCCTCTAAGATCATGAAGAGAAGAATGCTTTAAATCATTACAGTTACTGCGGAAAAGCTGGCATATTAGCTGAGAAACATCCATGGTGTTACAGGAGAATTCGTAAAAATTCCATCATAAAGAAAGGGAGAGAAATGGTCCCCTTTATTCTCTTTCTCTCTTTCTATCTATCTCTTTCCATTAGCAAAAGATAGGAATGATTCTGCCTCCAGAAATATAGGTACATAAAAAAAAAAAAAGGAAAAGGAAAAGGAAACTAAACATCTTTTCAGTTTAAGGCAAAGGAAAGATCATCAGAAGGAAATACCATATTTCAGATAACCTGTAATATCCTCAGAGGATTTGATGTCAGTTTAATCAAAAATTTTTAAAACCTCACTTAAGCTATGCATCTTTTCATGTTGAAATGTGAATTTCACAACGTATATACGCTATAATTTGAAAAGATGCATGCAAATGTTTACTGAACACTTACAAGAAATGCATCACATACCATATTCAAAAAGGCTACAAATCTCATGAAATTAGAAAGCACAGTAGAAAATTGCTTTGACTAGAGTTCTAGAAATACAGTCGTTACTAATAAAAGATTGGTAAAGCCTTTTTTGCCCTACGTAGCTAGTTAATTATGTTAAGACTGATTTCTTATGAAGCTTTTAAAAACTAGACCACAGAAAAGGATATGTATATATCACCAGATAGTTTATTACAATTTCATAGAATCATAGAATCATAGGGTTGGAAGGGACCTCTGGAGATCATCTAGTCCAACCCCCCTGCCAGAGCAGGGCCACCTAGAGCAGGTTGCACAGGAACGCGTCCAGGCGGGTTTTGAATGTCTCCAGAGATGGAGACTCCACCACCTCTCTGGGCAGCTTGTTCCAGTGCTCTGCCATCCTCAAAGTAAAGAAGTTCCTCCTCATGTTGAGATGGAACTTCCTATGCTCAAGTTTGTGCCCGTTACCTCTTGTCCTATTGCCGGGCACCATTGAAAAGAGCCTGGCCCCATCCTCCTGACACCCACCCTTTAAGTATTTGTACACATTTGTACACAATTTCTGTTCCATTTCTAGTAAATGGTTCTATTTGTTATTTAAATATTTAATAAAGTATTACCTTCAATTTTAGTACATAAATAACTGCAGTTGCTGGAGTTTATGTTTAAATGCTAAAATCCTAGAGTTCCAATTCATAATGTGTAGGGATTTTTGCAGAAAAAGGATCTGATCCTAGAAAGATTTATATGTGTTGTTAAGTTAATGCTCTCTGAGTAATCCTGCTGAAGTCAAGCGGACTACTCAGAGTGTGCAAAGTTAAGTCCATCCATAAATCACTGCAGGACTGGAGCCAAGCTGATATTCGTCTCTGTCATCCAAAAAAAAAAAAATGCATTGCCAAACCCAAGAGTTAGTGTGCATCTCTGAATTGCAGCCTCTAACTAGTATTATAGAGCTATCACGATATAACTGAAAAATAGAGAATAATGAGTGTTGTCCAAGGATCAGAATGAATTGGTGGCTTTTCTTGCCTTCCAAACAGGCCAGTCAGATCATAGTCTCAGGTTTTACTTAGTGTCCACCCCTTAGCATGTGGGAATCCCGTGTGGTCTGTCTATTAACTTTATTATCCATCTCTAGAAACAACCACATCTCAACTAAACCACTGCAAGTTTGAAGATATCAAACACTGCATTAAAGGAAGTTTATGGGATTTAGGGTTTTGATGCTGGTGTCCTTTTTGCACATTGGAACTGAGGGAAAACACGTCAGCCTGAAAAAGGATTTCAAGAGCTGGTCTCTACAGAGAGGGAAGGATGGGTTGTTATTTTACAAAAATCTTTACTGTTTCGGTCTTTTATTCTCTGCTGGTAATGGTTGTGAGATACAGAGTCATAGGTTCAAGGAGATTCCCAAGCACGCATCACCTATTTGAAAGGCAAATTGAATCAAATCATTGGGACCACAGTTTTTCTCAGCTGTATACAAAAAATTTGCATGAGCGTATTCTGTGTGCTCTCTCTCACAATTTATGAACGAGTGCTATCTGTGTGAATTCCACCAATTTACCTATAAACATTTTTTTTTCATAAAAAAAGTTATTTATGCTGCCGAGCTCTACAGTACTGAGCAACCTGAGACCAGTCTTACAGATAAACCCAACCGGCACCATTTGCTTAACACTAGAAATCAATGCAAGCAGATCTTTCACATCTTGGGCCAACTGCTGCAACCTCACAACTGGACAGCAATGGGATAAACGCTGGGTGTTGAGCCCAGCCTCCAAATAATGGAAAAATCACTGCTGTGTTTTTCAGTGGGGCTGCCCGGGTGCCCAAGTCCAAATGAGGGTTTTGAGCTGGCACCCTTCCTCTGGTAAGGATCCTGGCAGAACCCGGATTAGTTGACTACACCTGAGATAGGACTCTCAGGTACCCATTCTTTGTTATGTCCTATTGTTGAGACTGCGTGCTTCTCTGCTTAGCACATAGCCTGTTTGAAATCTTTTCGTCAAGGGCAGGAAGATGTGTGTGCACAGCTCTCTGCAGAGAGGTTACGCCACCTTCTGAGGATAAACTGAAGAATTTCATTCATGTTTGACTTAAAAATTGATTAAAAAACATGCCCTACAAACAGCATTTTGCCAGCAGTCACTGTGCCAAACTATGGTCCACATAGAAACAGCATTGCAAATTAATTTTGAAATTGATTATCCTTGAAATTATGTGATTAAGAAAACAAGTACTATTCCTGGTTTTATTTTCATTACTGAAGCATGGACATTAGCAGTTCTTTCTCAAAGCAAAACTCTCTGCAGACTAATTATCAAAAAGTAGAAAATACATATTTTGTTCCTTCTAAAGGGAATTGAAAGGATTCATTCTATACTCATAAAAATGATCTCAGGACAGTACAGTAGTACAGTATTCTCCATTCACTAACACTTATTTTCTTTTTTATAACTTCAATTTTATGTAAAGATGTAGAACATAATTATACACTCAAACATGCATTAAATATACATTTAACTACCTTTATAGAAAATTGAAATGCAAATAGTCATATGGTTTTCAGTTACTCAAAGCATAACGCTATATACTGCACAGCACAAACATGCTAGAATTTAGTCCATAAAAATTAAAATGTGCTAGTGCAATTGCAGACTAAGGATCCACTGTTAGGCACTTTGCCATCATATTTGTTAGTGGCTTGAGTTAAAGACAAGATCATCTCTTAGCCCTGCCGAGAGGTCTTACAAAGCGCTTGAGGAGTTAGGAAACAAGGGCTAGGTAGTGTCTTGTAACAGAGGTAGAACCATCTGGATAAATTCCTTTTTTATGATAGCTTTTGAGGTTTTGAAGTTGCGTTTTTGCTTCAGCATGTAATAATACTGTCTTCTCTATTCTTCAGAAAAACACATGAGATTTTCAGTTTGAGAAAACAATACAGAACAAGCCTGAAAGCATTAGTTAGGAGATGGAGGAGTTAGTTTCAAGTCCTTCTCTTGAGTAAGAGCAGAATCTTTTTTACCAGAGCTCCATGAATCACGTGGCAGCGACCTGCAGCTGCATCTACCCAGTGTCTCTTGGATTTCTGTCGTAACTGTCTCTTGAATGATGTTGACAAAACAACATGTTACAATGCAATTACATCTATGCAAAAATGTTTTGACTAACTCTAATTACAGAAGTAATGAAACGCCTACAAGCAGAGATATAGCCATAAAAATAGACAAAATGGTTACTTCAACCCACATGCCTTTCTCACATTCTTACTGTTGATTACAGAGCAAAAGATAGCAAGCATGAGAATAGCTTGGCCTGATGCCCATGAACATGCAGGATCACTGTATGTGACAAAAAAATCATAAGAAATGTTTTAAAATTTTTCCATTCTAAACCCCTTCAAGAGTCCAGAGTGGCATGAAATGCAGGCAGCAATCAAAGCTTATCTATTCTCCTGGTAGGCAAGAATATTCCAGCAAAAGGTTTTAGTGGTAGACAGTTCATGTCTGGAGACAGCAATCTGCAAATTTTACCCTTAAGTGGTTTCCTGCTGATATTCAAGATACATTTTCTTGCTTTTTGTCCATTCAAATAAATACAATTTCACATCTTAGACAGTGCAAAATAAATAATTTGTCCTTCTCCTTGATATAGAATGGGTTTCTAATCCTTCTGTCTTCTTAACTTCTCCATTTTTCAATGTCAGATTTATCTACAGTGTCTGATTGTGGAATCCTGGTGGACACAGAACTAAAATACCTGTGTCCCTTGCCAGAGTTACAACAAGACGGAGGTCAGGAGAGGCAATAAAATCTGTATTCAGTCAGAGGAGATTAAACGATCTTTCTTCTCTGTAAGGTAGAATTGTCCAGAATCGGATAGATCACATACACAGTGCATCTATTTGTACTGACCTGCTCTGGGTTCCTATAGGTCTTGGCCCAGTCTTGACCCATGGTGTCAGTTCCCTATTTCTTACAGTAAACATTTGACAGTTTACAGATAGGGTCCATGTGGCATTACTTCCCAAATAGTTTTCCTTAGTAGGAAAACCTTAGCAGGTATTGTGGGGTAAAGCTAGCCTCAAGGTATAGGCCCTATGCATTGCATACATGTAAACCAGTCTCTACCTTTTGGCCCAGGGACCATGGGGTGCTCTCTGGTGTTGCTGTGCATGCTTTCATTTTGCTATTTTGAAACTCTAATTTCAACCTCTCTAGGTTATTTTACTCTGTTTCCTTGCATTTTTGATATTCTTATGTCTTCTTATTTCACGATCATCTGAGACTACTGCATATATATCTTTGAAACACTGATTGCCTACCAATGTCAAGGGATGTTTTTCATACTCACTGCTGAAATCATATTCTCTGTCAATGTCTTGAGCAGGTTGGAAAGATGTCATCAGCACCACAATAATCAATTTCAATAATGAGAAGATGCAGATCACATGGGCAGCAAAAGAACTATTTTCCAGCGAGAATGTGTCATTTTCTTATACGTGCGTATTAACGCCTATTCTTCTCTTCCGAAAGGATTTACTTTGGGAGGCTGAAATATCTAAGTCTATTTGAGTCTTCTGTGAAGTGTACCTGAAAATCCTTTTAACATTTGTTAATAATCCAGCATGAAACCTGTTTATATTTACAACCTACTACAGAAGGGTACAAATCAGCCTGTGGAACAGTCAGTCACAACAAACATTATATGAAAGATTTGTTCCTCTTCTGTTGTTGTGCTAGATGCTCATGCTAATTACACCATCGAAAGAGTTTTTTCCACATATGTGGATATTTTCCTTATTGACTGACGTCATTAATGACTAACAGAAATTTAATGTTTTGATTAAAGACAGTCATAGTGCTTGATCTTCCTTTTTCTCTCTGAGTGGTATACGTAAAAGAACTTTTAGCTGTACAATCTTAGAAAGAGGTTCATGAAAACATCTCTTTGAGTAAGTCATTGTCTTATTAGAAAACAACAACAACAACAACAACAACAACAGCATGAAGGAAACTTGATAATTTCAGACTGTGTCAAAACCCAGTCCTGGAAAGTCAATGAAGTTTGGGTAACGAATTCCCTCACACCACTATGAAATTTGCTGCTTCAAGAAATTCCATACACAGACTTCCCTTGGTAGGAGCATTTAAAAAATTAAAAAAAAAAAAAAAAAGAAAGAAAGAAAGAACAGTAACAAAAAGAAAAGGAATGAACTTGTGTTAACTGGTAAGAGTGTTCCATTCACCAATATTATTTCATTTATAGATTTGATGAAGGCAAGACCAAAGTTTGGAAGCCATGTCCCACCTATTTATTGGATCAAGATTATAATTCTGGATGTCTTTTTAAGACAGAAGGACCCACCCTTGCCATCTCTATCAGGAACAGCAATGGAAGTGAAGAGCTTTTTTCTAAAACACTAAAATCTGACTTTTATAGTAAGTATGTAAAATCATAACTACTTTGGTAGTCCTAAAGTCTTCACTGTTTCATTCTTAGTTTGAGAAGAAATCAGTTATATTGGTGTATAAAATGTTATTAGTATGTGTGCCAAAACCAAACTATAGTTATTTCATGTTTATTTTCATCCCTTGCTGTTATCAATTGTTACACTGGCCCGTGTGCAACTGCAGCTAAGTGAGATTACATGGGGCAGCCAGATTTGTCCAAAAAAACAGAGTTTCAAAATCAGAATGAAAATGCTAACCTACATGGGTGTGTTTATTCTAGTGCACGCCTGCTCAGTATTCGTATCAGGAAAATCAATAAAAGTTCATAGTTTCTCATCTTAGTGTTGACTGTGTGATCTTTCTTGTATTTTTAACCTTCCATTTTTTTGCCATCTTCCGTGGGATGTGAGGCAGCAAACTACTTCTTATCAAAGAGGCTGTGTAAAACCATCATCAGGTGTCAATAGAAATTATTTGAGTGGCTCTGGTACAGTCTCATAGCCTAGAAGAGACATCTCCCACTAGTAGAGAGACAATGTCCCTGTTTTTATTAAGTCCCTCCTGCCCCCAAATACATATTTCACATCTAGTGTGAAATCAGGTTATGAAAATCTTCTGGAATTGCACATAGTTACAGCATTTAAAGAGGAGGGATTTTTTCTGATAAAAATCACATAGAAAGTATACAATGCAAAATTATCTGAAAAAAAAAAAATATTCCAAATACATTATTGGCATTTATTAATAATGTTTTAGCAAAAGGAATCAAATAAAAACCTGCCAAGACATCTAACTTTGAGAATACATTTCTGTTTCATAATTTTACCAATATCTCATAAATTACAGAAAGCTGCAGCCTCATCCTTGAATTTTGGCTATTAAACACCCACTGATAGTAAAATGAATTTCAAAAGGGTTTGGTAAAAAACCACAAATATCAAGAATCAGACTTAAGTCTTTATGTTAGGAAGGCAGAATTTTCATAATACAAAAAGATAACTAGAAGGATTAAGAAAGCAGGTAACACTCTTCTCAGCCCTTTATTTCAGAATAACCAGCTACATAGACCAAACCATGGCATGCTCTTCGGACCATCTGAAAACAGTGAGGGGTAGATTCAGTTGTGCACAGGTAGGCACCCAGTGCTTTTTGCAGATGCCCCACCATATCCCACATAGCCTCCAGCAGCTGCACAAGTGTGTCTTGTAGGTTTTATGGTACTGAATTTGTCAGTCCTTTTCCAATGAAGAAGCCTCTTTCTTTTGATTGCAGGGAGTATGAGGAGACTAGAGCTCTTTCTTAAGTACTTGCAATAGGTTCTTGATATGAGGTAGTATCTACCTTTCAGTGTGGCACTTCGAATGGTGAGCAGTGTCATGGTGTCAAGCTCGATTTTGATGTTTAATAGGGAGGTCAGCTACAAAAGTGCATTCTCCAAGAAGAAAGTTCACTTTCTTCAGTTACTACTGAGAGAAACATTGAGACAAGGAAGGAATAACAACAATTTTAATAGCAAAGTGCTTCTTTTTAAGAGACTATAGCACAATTTTTTTTTCTTCTTCTTAGTAAAGCCCAATAGACCAGAAAATGTGACCTTCTTCTGGAAAGCGGACACCGTTACTGTAAGCTGTAACAAACCAGAGAGAGCTGTGAAGTGCTTGACTCTTGAGCTCCAATACAAAAGCAAGTTTGATAAAGACTGGCAAGTGAGTTGGACATGACATTTTTAACCCACATTGGAAGTAGCATTTCCATATAATGTAAAATAGAATTGTTTTCAAATTGTTCTCCCATCCTATATTTTCAAATATATCTGGTAGCAGAAAACAGAGTTTTAGGATCGTGGATCCCTGTCATGCCAGAAATCATTTACTTTTTGAGTTATATCTAGTTGCCATGCAAAGAGCTGAGGACAATCTAAGGGATAGGTCATACGTTCAGAATAGAGGAGTTTTGGAAGACAAAAGCAGAAAACAGAGTAGTTAAAAGAAGAGAGAAAAAAGGAGAAAAAAAACATGAAATAGAATGAAAGAAAAGAGACGACACAGGATTTTTATTTATTCTAAAGTTATTTGTTAAGTATTTCTGAATATTATTTCATTGACTTAAACCTTTTGAGTCTCAAATATAACTTGTAATTATTTTGTGGCTCGAGGTGTCGTTTCATATTGCAAATATGCAACTGTAGCATAGTGTGTCTTGTAATGATTGTTGTGAACTTCACTCAATATCAATGAGGAATGGCTATGAATAGTGAAGAGTCAGTCAAGAAACAGAATTCCTTGAAACTCAGAGAAGTTAAAATTCAGTTCCGAGGTTTTGGGTTGGCCTATCCCTTATCCTAATTGTGACCATGACTGAGTGTGTCATTATGAAGCATTGTCTTGAAAACCAGAATTAACAATGATATGCCTTCCTTCTCAGTCCAGAACTTCTAAGTGTTGCAGTGTTGGAGAACAAGGCTTTGATCCAAGGAAATGCTATTCTTTCCGGGTCAGACTGAAGAGGCTAGTACCCTACTGCAACATAGTTAATTACAGCAGTGACTGGGCAGCAGAAACATTTTGGATGAATGGCACGTTATTAGGTAACAACTGTGCTACATTCATATATTGTCTAAGTATAAAATGGGGAAGGGTTGACTGCAAAAAAGGCTGGAACAAATTAATGTTGCACTGTTGTAGTCCACCTGTTAACAAAGGAAGTTCATGTGGATGTGTCATTGTCCATGTTTAACTCCTGTTCACTTTGTTCCTGATGGCCCATAACACTCAATTTATGCCATAATCAATAAAGAGTGTCCTTATTATTTGTATTACATTGTCCACCAATGATAGTGATGTGATGAATGGGGGGCGTGGGGGTGGCGATGTGATGCATGAGGGGGTGTGTGTGGAAGGTGGGGTGTGTGTGTCCCCACATATGATATGTGGACATCAAACTTGAATGCTAAGAAAATCCTTGATGCCCTGTTTTACAAGGCAGTTTGCTTTGAAAGTACAGTAAGTTGAACCACAGGACCAGAGGTTATAGCAGTCTATTGATCAAAACAGGGAGAATGGAGGAAAAGAGATGAAAAGGAAGCAAAGTCAGTATCAGCATTGCTTTCCCACCAGACAGACACATTGCCTGAGTGTGATTGACTTCCATTAGATCTTTGATGGAAACAGCATTTCTACTGGTTATCAAAACCAAAAAACGAATTTGCTGTAGTAAAGAAAAGACTGTACACCATCCCAAAACATTTGTATCATATCAGCTAAGCACAAAATGCAACCCACTAGGCTTTATCAGAACTATGAGACACACAAATGTCCGGTGTACCCAGTTCTGAGTTCTCTAAAATGCAATGGACTATTAGCTCACCTGCAGAAAATCTATATACACAAAGCTGGGATGAAACCCTGCGGCATAGGTATGTGTAGCATGTGCACTAGTAGTAGCCACAGTGCTGACATTCAGAGAAGCCTCCTCCACCATGCCAATTGTGAGACTGCAAGCATGTCCTCAAGTGTGGCTGGCAAATGCCCTAAAGAAAACACAGAGGACAATGTATCCCTGTGCACCTCTGAGAGGTTAGCAGATAACAGTCCGACCTGGACTGTTTGACCAGAGGCTGCCAACAGGTAACTGCAAGAAAGGAAAGCACAGAGGAGACAGATTAATGGTTCAGTCGCTCTTGGTGCCCCTGGATCAGAAGTGACATTGGCACAGCCCCTTCACTGGGGCGAGCACTTCACTTCAGGACTTTAATGAGTTATTATTGACTCCAAATCTAACATCAGAGGAAACCATGAACAAAGCTGTGCTCAAGAAATTTCATAAATTCTGAGTATCTTACTTGGGGATCACAACTTTTCTTGTGGCTTTCTGGCAAGCTGGACGAAGCAAGCAGGTGGAACAGGCTGGACAGTTGCTCCTGTATAAATAATAATTTCTTTTTTATAGTATTTATGTGGAGAGCAGAAGGTCGGTAGTAGTAGGAAGAGTTTTCAGATCGTGCTACAAAAGCCTCAGGAAGAACATTAAGAATGTGGAAAAGTGCACAAATACATTAGTTTTATATACCTGTGTGTTAGATGATGTCCTGCCACTAGTTACTTTCTGGGTATCAGCACTTGTGGTTTGCTGGCTTTTTGTTTGCTGGGATGGGGGAGGTGTTCTTTGTCTATTTGTTCTATCTTGGGAAAGAAGACATTTAGGCTACATGTAAAGTTGCACTTGCAGCTTTGGTGATTGTAAGTAGGTGTATGTAATTTAGATCTTAGCACAAAGTTGCTTTATCAGTGTCAATGCAATGTGATGAAGTTAAGAAGAAATATTCAGTTCATTCGTAATGCCTCTACTCTGCCTGTAAGTCCACTCCTTTGTCCTGTACCAGGTCAATTTAGATAAATAAAAGCACAATTTTCTTTTGTTGCAAAGGTGGGGAAGAATGGCTTTTCAGTTTCGATTGAACAACTGAACTTGTCTTATTTGTTCTTAAAAGGTGTTGTCTTTTTTTTTTTTTT
>VYZM01005191.1:866564-903870 GCA_013398915.1 Dromas ardeola
TCTCCTCTCCTCCCTTATCATTTCCCAAATGGTCACATAGCTGTGCAGCCCATCTCTCAGAGCAGGTTTGCAGTGATTCATGCAAGCCTAGCTACAAATGAGCAAATTAAATGGCCAGACAGGAAAAGGCCTGTTCAACTCCCCACAGTGAGAAGAAGGGTACATGGCAACTTTCACATATTCCTTCTTATTTATTCAAAAGTTGTCATGTTCTTCAAAGGCACGAGTCCCTCAGATGCTACATCTTGTTCCTAATTATATCCCACAGAAAGGGAGAAGCTGTGTGTCATACGGTAGTCCAGACTAATTGAACTGTATTTTCTCAACAGCAGAACAAACCGACTGTATATTTATTCCTCATGCAATTTATGGGCTAGCTATACCAGCTGAGCCAATTTACATTGATAGATTGAACATCTATGCTGTTTGCTTTGCTTTTGATGCCTGATTTTCAGTTAGAGGAAAAATAGGAGGAAATCACATGGTTGTTTTTAAACAAGTAATAGGACCTATTGAAGACAGTCTTGCAACTTCTGCTTTCTCTTTTTGTTGTTGTTGTTTCTTTTTGATTTTTTTTATTACATTACTGTTTTTCAAATTATTTGGTAATATGTTTTGCACAATTGTCAAATGCATAATTTTGAGCAGAAAGTGGTTGCTTCTTTTGCAATGAACCTAGAATTTTCTTACAGTGTACTCATAAAAACTTTCAAAACCGTCCTTGCTTTTTTTTTGGTGGCTTACATTTTTGCAGTCACTAAACTGAGCCATGCAAACATAGTTTATTTTGCTTTGCCCTTTTCCTGAAAACGACGTGAGCTGCAAAGATGAAAATGGAGGGTCACACTCACTGAGCGCTTGAAAGCCTGGGCTAGATACAATCATTTGTTTTGGAAAAGCCACGCAGGTCTAAACTTGTCAAAATACCAAGGGCAAACAGTCAGCATTTTCCGTGGGAAAAGAAAAAATGTCCCTAATTGACCTTTTGTCACTGAGTATCTAAGTAGGCATCTATCACCGACTAATCTAGTGGCCGAAAGAGCGGTATTACGCAATAAGAGAAGAAATGCAATAATAACTCATCCTTTCCTGGAGATTTCTCATAACCTTACGATGTGTGAGCTGGATTAGTGTCACCTGTAGGGCTTGCCCCTGCTCAGTTTCTTGCTGGCAATTGCCAGCACAAGGTTTGTTGGAAGGGAACTAGCAGGTGTACACTCACCCAGGGCAAAAACTGGTCCCTGTGGTGCATCCACGCTTGCCATGTGGCAAGCTTGGAGAGGAGCCCACAAATTGCAACATGAGAAGCTGCAGCTGTCTGGGGTTTCTCTCTCCTCCTCACCTGGATGTGGAGCAGGCAGAGACAGAGCTTGGCTTCCCTCCATGACCCACAGCCCTGCAGGGGATGCTCTATCACGGGCTGCAGATGAAGGAGCCTGTCTCTTTCCTGGGGAAATAACACCATTTCTTTCTCCAATTGAAATCCCTGGGATTTGTGATGAGATTCATGTCTACCTGCTCTGTGGCTGGAGCTTCTGGTTTCCTACTCTTAGAGGATAAGTGTGAGAAAAAAGTGAGAAAAAATATGCACTGTATTTAAAAAATTCTCACCACATATATTTTATCAGACTGAAAATGTTATAAGAAGAGGGACCAAAGGAATATCTTTACCTTTCTGAATTATATAATATTATAATTATACAGAACAGAAGAGGAGCAAATATTCTCTCATGGCTTAATTTTGCTTTCTTCCTCTCTGTTTTCCTTGTATCAATATGCCCAATGATCACCATTTTTCAATAAATGTTTTCCTGCTCTATATTGCTCTGCAAAAGATTTCTGTTAAAAAGTAGCCTCTATCACTATATTCTTGGAAGGTTATTAAAGGGAAGAATATAACTGGTTTCAGCTTTTTAATAAGAAAACAAGAGGGGTTGATAAAACGTAGGCAATATGTCTTGCAAGGTTGAGAGACAGAAAGAGCTCTCTATCCTAACATTAGCTCTCTGCACTGCTAGGTAATTATATAAATAAGAGGAAAAATTTCAGCACAATCCACTTAAAAGATGAGATATCCCTCACACACTTGCAGAAGCTCGGGTATCCATAGAAGGCATATGACCCCCTTAGACAGTATCCTTAGTATACCTCTTAACTGGGGAAGTGCTGAAAGTCACCAACAGAAAGATGGAGAGGGGCATGTATTACCTACACTGCTGTGTCTCGGCACAAAGAGCTCTCCTTTGTCTGGTGACTCTTTAGTGTGATGAAGTCCATGGAAAAAGGATCAGCCCCCTGTTTTGGTGGGTACCTGCATCTCTGGGCTGCAGAGCCATATATCCTCTTACCCCTCTGAGCCAGCCAGACGGAAAGGGTTTTGTTTTTGTAAAAGAGCTGAGCTTCAAAAGAAGGGTGATAACAGCATACACAAACGCACCATGGTTTTTAATGAGTATAGGAGGTCCTTCTTACTAAAAAGCAGAGCAGTAAGAGCCTGACTTCATAGAACCATAGAATGGTTAGAGTTGGAAGGGACCTTAAAGATCGTCTAGTTCCAAACCCCCTGCCATGGTCAGGGGCACCTTTCACTAGGCCAGGTTGCTCAAAGCCCTATCCAACTTCTACATGTCCCGTGAGTCCTCTAACTGCTGAGCTATAAGGTTAAGTAGGGAGAGGGTGCGAGGAGGGTCACTCCCTCCCCTTGGTAAGATGAAGGGAAAATTTCAATTTTGCTTGCACAAGGAGGCCTAAACCTCAAAGCTATTTTGGTCAACAATAAAAGTAAATAATGATTTTCACCTGAAATTCATAAAGGGTGGATTTTCAAATATTAATTGTACCACCACTTAAATGCATTTATAGAGGCAGTGTAACACCACAGCCACTTACCAGGTCACACAGGCATTGCTCAGCATCTCATGGATATCCAAGCAAAACAGACAGCAGGACTGGGACAGCAGGGGCAGGTACACTGGTCTTCAAGGCTAACAACCACATTTCCAGTGCATTAAATTGCTAAGACCAGGTGAAAGCAATAGATACAGACAAAAGTCTGCCTCTACTTTACAGTAAATCTTGACATGAACAATGGTGTTACCACTAGAAAATGGACTTGCTTGGGTATTTCTCTCATTAGGCAGTCAAGACCTAAATCTTAATTTCCATACAAAAGATTCTTCATCCAGAAGCTGTGAAGCTGAAGCAGGCTTACTGTGGACCTATTAAAACCTGCTCCACCTCTGAGTATCTTACCTTTGTGTATTGAGTTTGCCCAGGGATTTTTACGTAACGAAAAAGGAAAGAACGCCCCAAACAGCCTGGCTTCAGTTTTCCATATGAGTCACTGGAAAGGCACAATAGAGCAAAGACACTGGAAACAGATGTTTTTGTTTCCTATCATATTTTGCAGATGTCCGTAAAAAAACTAAAGCTGAGTTGGGGGGCTTCTTGTGCAATTTTCCCCCCATTCATTCAAAAATATTTGAACTTCAGTACAAAGAGTAGCAGTAAACAAAGGGTCTAGCAGATGGTTGAGAGCGGAGTTATCGCTCATGGTATCTCAATGCGTGCAAATGTCTCATGTCTCTTGCATGCTATTTTGCAGAAGATGCTAGATCACAATCAACAACACAAAGGATTTGAACACCTAGGTATTGGAGAAGATCTCATCAGAAAAGTCTCAGTGGGTTACCACCGCCCAGACTAAAACAGGTAGCAAAGCTAATATGGTGTAGATTAAAAACAAGAGGTAAAAGAGGCAATCAGAAGAGAGTCTGTACTTCCTCTTAATTTTGATTAAACCCACAGCTGTGAAGTTATTCCACATCTTGGGTTGAAATCAGTCAAATCAGAATTGTTTTCAAAGTCTACATCCTGGCTGAGGTGCTGCTTCTGCTGCCATGGGACTCAGTGGGATGACTGCCCTCAGCAGCAAACTGAAGGGAATGGGGAGAAAGTGGGAGCATCTAGGTGTCATAGGTTTAAAAGACAAAGCTCAAGGAACTGAATGATGTGTTTCAACAGTACGATTTTACCTCAAATGTTTTATATCAGACTTTTACAGCACCATTTGGTTTAATGTGAAAGTGTCTTTAAAGAAACCAAGCAAAAAAATTTTGCAACATACCCATAAAGCTACCTCAGTATTAACGGGCTCTGTTGTATGTCAAGGACAAATTTGGCAGCGTTTCCCCATATTCTGCTGGGCACTTGGCAGAATGCGATATCTGTTGAATGGTGAAAGAAAATCCACTTGGTGTTTGTTCTGCTGCAAGATATTTTGATGTGGCTCTTTGAAGCTGAGAAACCAAAGGAGCTGAAAGACAGAGAACTTACACAACCTTTTGTTCCAGTGCTGCTTATGCAGCAACACAGAAATTCATAGAAAAAATAAATGACCCTTTTAAGAAAAAGAAGAGCAATCTGGCTGGAAGGACACTTTTGAAAGAGACAACTAGAAGTCTTGCTTATATAAACCACTCTGTGATTTTGTACTGCAAGTACATTTACTGTACTACAGAGTCAGAAAATTTATAGCCAGTACGATATAGACATCCTCCATTAGCTGCTAAAATTTAAATTTTATTCCAGACTTCCAGGTATTTTTTAGGAAAGACACTTAGACAGTCATTCCTAGAGAATAATAAAACCTGAAAAAAAAAGAGGAAATCTGGAGGATATGTTCCTCCTCTTTCTTTCTCCTTCTGCAACAAGGCAGAGAATCTTGTTTTCAAACTTATGGCCTTGATTATCTAGAAGAGAAATCGTGGATCCACACAGAGTTACAGAAGGGCTGAGGCTGGAAAGCATGTCTGGAGGTCATGTAGTCCAACCACCTGCTCAGAGCAGGGTCAGCCACAGCAGGTTGCCCAGGACCATGTCCAGTTGGATTTTGAGTATCTCCGAGGATGGAAATTCCACAGCCTCCCTGGGCAACCTTTTCCTGTGTTTGACCATTCTCACAGTAAAAAGTGGTTTTTTATGTTCAGATTTAATTTAATCTCTTTTGATTTGTGCCCATTGCCTCTTGTATTGTCACTTGGCACCACTGAGCAGACACTGGCTCCATCTTTTTTGCTGTCCCCATCAGGTATTTATACATATGGAAAAGATCCCCCCTGAGCCTTCTCCTCTCCAGGCTGAACAGTTCCAGCTCTCCCAGCCTTTCCTTGCATGAAAGGTGCTCCATTCCCTTAATCGTCTTTGTGGCCCTGCTCTAGACTCACTCCGTTATAGCCGTGTGTCTCTTGTACTGGGGAGCCCAGAACTGGACCCAGCACTCAAGATGTGCCTCACCAGTGCTGAGCAGAGGGGAAGGATCACCTACCTCTACGTGCTGACAAAGCTCTTCCTAATGCAGCCCAGGGTGCCATTGGCCTTCTTCGCTGCAAGGATGCATTGCTGGCTCATGGTCAACTTCTTGTCTACCAGCTTTGCCTTCCCTGCCAAGCTGCCTTCCAGCTGGTCAGCCCTATGCTGGTGCCTGGAGTTGTTCCTCCCTAGGTGCAGGACTTTGCACTTCTCTTTGCCGAACTTCATGAAGTTCCTGTCACCCTGTTTCTCCAGCCTTTCAAGATCACTGTTGAAAGATAAGCAAATTATTTTGTACTGGTGACACTCCTGTGTAAATGCAAAATGTGTGGTTGCTCCACTCTTTTGACCTGCACCGGTGTAAGAAAGTACATTCTGGAGGGTGGCAATTGATAACATCTATTTCTATAACAATAGTGTAATATATTATTGTTTATCATGTTTAGTAAGGTAGTATTTAAGAGAAAACTGAGTGTGGGACTCTGTTGTACTAGAAACCACACAAAGAGTGCACAGAATTATAGGCACCATCTACAGAAAGCAAAAAGCTGAACTGAAAAAGAAGCAGGGAGGTAGGTGGGCAAGGAAGGGACAGCACTACATGCTGTGGTAAACTTAGCTCTCAAACAGTAGACAACAAACCTTTTTGATGTCTTGATGTGATTTTACTCCCAGGGCTCTAAAAGAAGCAGGAGTTGAAGATGGAACACAAATGTTCTGACGCCATTCACACATTCTGTCAGCATTTATATAGACGTCTGCAACTCAGTCTTTGAAGACAAGGAAGAAACTTTGCAAACAAAGTCAGCCTGAAGGGCAAAATGATTTAGCAAATCTAATAAAAATATGTCCTCTAAGATACAGATAAGCTATTGGACCACACACCAATGTAGAAAGCATCTTAGTAGTATCAGATGTATTTCTGCCCTTGTAGTACTCTGACAATACAGTCAGCTGCCTCCAGGTATTTTGGAAAAATATTATCACAACGTCCTATGTTATTTTGCAAAAAGTTCAGTTTATTGCTTCAATACATTAACTTTTTAAGTGCAAGAAGCCTTAAGGGGTCTTATAGACTATGTAATATGAGCATGCACATCATACCAAGGAGGGCTATAAAAAATACTAGACAGCTGAAGACAAAGAATAGCCTTGACGGTCAGAAGAACTGACACTGCAAGTTACAAAGTTTGGTGATTAAAAGCAGTAGTTTGATTTCTGTAGGTTTCCAGTGAACACTACAAATTGCTAAAAACATCAGTTCAGTAACCAACATGCACATCACATATTCTCAAAATAGAATATTGTTTTCTCTCTGGTTACATGATGAGAATAGCTTGAAGAAGTCTGTGTTTCTTCCACCAAACCCAGCCTGAAAAATCACTCAGGATACTTTCCCTCATAGCATCCTCCAAGCAGGTGGTTATCCCTGGTGCAACAATCCTATCAAGTACCATGAAATCTTCAGGGATAAAATCTTACATGCTGCTTATGTTACAGTCCAGCAGGACATGTACACAAGAGTACTACCATTTAATTTCTGCCTGGTTTAATACTATATACAAGCTATGTAATCATGTGAAAGAAGGTTTCAAGTACAAAAAGCATCACAATGCCTTCTCTAGACAAATACTGAAAAAATAAGGCCAAAATAATATTTCAGGTGTTTACAAATAAGATAAAACTAGTTCTCTGTTTTGTCTAGTGTTACTTCTAACTTTCTCAAAAAGTGAGAACTATGTTTGCTTTCTATTCTTCCCCTATATTGTATTCTAGGAGAATACTTCTTGCTTCTGGATCCCTGGTACTTTTTTTTCAAAGTCTCCAGTAAAGATGTCTCATTGATATCATCATAGTATCTGGCAACAGAATGGTTAGTTCAAGAAAATGAAAAAATATCTAAAACTAAAGTCACACTGCCTATTCTAAACTCAGATTAAAGCATGAGTATTAACAGAGTACCCCTTCAGCCTACTTGGAAGTTTTTTCACCTATCTGTGTAAAGTATATAGTAGTAACAGCAGAATAGGCTAGCAAAACTTTTTGTTTGATTCAGTATCGTAATTTACCTGCTCTAAGGTGACCCTGCTCTGGCAGGGGGGTTGGACTAGATGATCTCCAGAGGTCCCTTCCAACCCTATGATTCTGTGATTCTGTGATTCTGTGATTCTGTAATTCCTTTATTCTTGTTTGTCTTTAAACACGGGAGTCTGAAGGTAGTTTTCCATACAGTGTGGTGAGACATATGGTTCAAATACCCCTATGGACATCCATCAGTCTCACAGGACCCCATACAATGAGCAACCAGCTTTCTTGCTCATTAGAAACTGCCATCATCTGAACACAAGTATAAAAAAATCTGATTGAGTAAAACTACATAAAGGTTCTCTGGGATTCTCTTACTCATACTGATGAGCTCATACACAACTGAGGGAGAGAGAGGCAGCTTCCTGAATAAGTAGTGACAAAAGGTAGCAATTGCTTGAATTAGACCCTACTGTTTCCTCCCTGAAGAGGTTAAGCACTGGGCAAATAGAGCAAACTCAGCTTTTCTGCTGAGCTGATATTGTAACTTTTAGCTGCAGAGAGAGGGCAGCTGTCACAGCCTCACTCCACCACTTTCAGGATTAGTGATGCCTCTGTAAAGCAGGCTTTGTTTCAAAAAACCCTTTGCAGAGTGGTACTGGTAGGTGGTGGTCAGAGCAGGCATGGTTCATACCATCTCATGTGGCCAGCTCTGATGCAGATGTCACCTCAGACCTAGTCACCATCCACCCCCCTTCATAGTCAGTACCGAAAAAACAGCACGTTTAGCGAACTATTCATTTAATCCTAAAGAAAACATAAAAAGTATGTCAGGTGAATTATACCCGAGAGTTCTCTCTCTCTCTGTTGACGTTAATGTAGGCTCAGGACAATTAACTCAGATGCGAGTGTGCATGCTGTAACCATTTAAACTGAGTTGGGATGAGTGTTACGTGAGGTCCCTTTTTGTGTAGTATCCTTTTTCAGTGACCCCTTGGTGTTTCAGAGGATATATACACATCCAGAATCAGCAATTTAATGACAGACAAAGGAAGTTTCTTCTTAATGCCAGGTGAGCAGTGCAGGTCAGATTGAGCACCAAGATGCAGGTATCTAAATGTAAGTATCTGAATGCAGGGACTGAATTTAATTGTACACACATAGGTATCTGGCATCACCTGAGATGCCCATAGTGTTGTGCCTAGTCTCCAAATATCACACCAGACTTCACACTTCTTCAGCAGGGAGGAAATAATCTGTCTAAAGTCTATTAATAAATGCCAGTAACAGCCCATGAGCTGCAGTAGGATGGCTCTTTGAGGCCCCTTGATGTCTAGAAACAATGTCCCAGACAAACACTATGACATCCTTAGCAGTCTCTCCAAAAGCAAATTGGTATGAAAGCATGGCATTTATCTTGCTGAGCTGACCAAGCTGACCACATCCACTCAAGGAAATCATCTAGTGTCTCCCTATGGAAAGCAACAGGTATCTCTAGAGAGCAGTTCACCCCATCCGAGATATCTAAGTCAGTTTGGATAACTTCTCGGGGGGTTTCCATTTCTCTCCGTTAACTAGGCAGTCGGCTCAGACTAGGCCACTAACTTTTACATGGGTGAGTTTGAAAGAGATAAATCCTGCCCGAATGTTCAAGAATGCAGCTATCACTTTGATTATTGTGTTTTGCTTTTTATACAGGAGGGACTGGAACTCTACACAATCATGTTAAATACATATTGAGAATGGTCCCATATAAACTAAGAGGTTATCGGGTGCTTTTAAGAAATATGTATAATGAATGTCAATAGCCGTTGCACTAATCTTTCAAAGAAGAGATTCCTGTATACAACAGCTACTCATTAAAAGGCCTTTCAAAACATGCCTACACTCATAGGCAAAACAGCAAAGAAAGCATACAGAAATGTCAAATTTCCCCAGGTCTGTCATCAGGTTTGTCCATTAGAAACAAAACTTCTTCCCAGCAGTCACATGAAGGAAGTTCCTAAGTAATCATTCACACATACTGTATGTTTTGCCTCCATCCCATCTTCAAAGCATCCCCTGGTGGTCCATTTATAGGTATGAGATAGTCTTTTTCTCCGCCCCCCACATGAAAGTCAGTCCTGACTCTCAACCAATAGCTTCCATGTGAACGTGGCATCTGCCCAGGGGGGTAGTAGCAGAAATCTAAAACAAGCTTTGATGTTCCAATAAGATAATATGAGACCACACGGACAATTGCCCCTGTGAGATATTAAATGCAGATTCTTTTGATCTCAAGAAATATGATACTATTATAATTTAATACAATTCTCTGAAAGATGAAAATAAATAATAGTAAATGAAAACATACCAAATATGAATATTTTTAATGTGGGTAGAGACATTCCACATTATTTTTACTTGTATTCTTTTCAGGCAGGACTTTTCTGGTCTGGGTTATTCAAAATATTTTTATCTGAATAATTTATTCTTTCAAAGCTTTTATAACCATTCAGAAATTTTTAAAAGCTGAATATCTACTTTTATGAGTCTGTCTCCATATTTGGTCATCTAAAACTAGGTCCATGACATCAGAGCTAGAATATTTTTCAAGCTTATTAAAAAGGTTGCTGGCCAAAAATAAGATCAGTAAGTCTATAAAATGTTCCATGTACCTTGTGTGATGGATCTCACTCTTACAGAACCATATCCTGGTTATAAGTGACATATGCATAGGTTGATTATATGACTTCACTTACTTTATCATGTTGCTGTGACAGAAGAACCAACACAGTTTATTATGATGAGGGCATGGAGCATTTTGCCAAACCCAGTTTTAAACACAGGAATGGAGAACATGCCATCAATGGACAGGTCTTCACTGAGTACTTATTTAAACAAATATCTGCCACTGATGTTATTTCATGGTTTGTGGTAACTATACAAAATATGATCGAAAATTCTTCTTTAGTTTCTAATGGAGCTCTGGTAATGTTTAGAGTGGGTATATAGTACAGGAGGTATGCAACAGATATAATGTTAGCTAAAATTTGCCTCACTACACAGTTTAAAACTCACTAGCTATTTACAGCTTGGCAAACTGCAACTATAGAGCTGAAAAAACCCACGCCATAGGACTACTGAAGGGAGGTTTTGTTTCTGTTATGCTTTTTGTTTTCAAGGCTTTTGAGTAACAGAGGTTAATTTGCTGTTCAGCATAAATGGTGTAGCTACTTTTGAGAATGATACTACAGAAAACGTTTTTTAAATCACATTACAAACAAAAGAGGAAAATAGAAAATTGCGCCTTGGAAATGTTCTAACTCCTCCAAAATTTGGTATAAAGATCATATTCATGTAAGGATGGTGCCTTGTATTATGTAAATTTGCCCAAATCTGTCCAAGTTACAAACTTCTGATAAATCATATACCTCCTACCTCTCTGAAACCTCACACACACTTTGTAAAGTCTTACCAGTCTCCTAACTAAATGGGGTGCTGCTTGACCGTGTGGCTGCCACTCTTTGGGCAGATCCAGCCCAAACGCAGCAAAGCACGCTCTGCCAGTGTTGGTCATGGATGCTACATGCACCCACTCTGAGCCCACACCATGTTCTTCCATCCCTGTTGTGTGCCATGGGAGACCTGCTCTTGGAAGTGGAGCAAGAAATGAGGGGGGTGGGGTGAGGGGTGGGATGAAGGAGTGAGGGGTAGAGGTTTGAAGGAGATGTGGTGAAAAAGAAGGTGTCAGGAGCTGAACAGAGCTGAGAGATGGAAAATCCATGCCTGAGAGATGGAAAATCATTAAGGAGGAGCGTTAAGAGCAGATGATGAGAGTGAGCAAGAAGTGGCGAGGCAAGACACTGGAGGGAAAAAAATGAAGAAAGGAAGACACGGAGCTAGGGAGGAGCAGGAACACAGAATATATGGTATCCATTAGGACATATTTCCCTTAGGACCTGAGTAGAGGAGAGCTGTATACAGCTATATCCAATGAAGGAATGATGAAGCTACTACATAGCTGTCCTGGGAAAAAGGACCTATAGTACATGTGTATAGGAAAAAGGGAAAATGAGAGTGCCACAGGTTTCCTACTGCTCTTCCAATGCATCCACACCCCTTACAAATTCCACCTGTGAAAAAACCAATAGCTTTTGAATCTCAACATTTCTGCTTTGTTAGAAGGCTCCAAAGTCACTGGTCAAATGTGTTTCTCCACCCCCCTCTAGTGGGAGGTCCACACAGCAAGTGTTTCCTCCCTTTTCCAGTTTCCACCATACTTTGAAGAATAAAGGGCTGCTCTGCTCACTCGACAACCCCGGTTCTGCTTCAGTGAGTTTGCTTGTGTGGGAACACATGTATACATGGCTGCTGTTCAGTTTTTTTCCCCACATCCTCTGTGTTCAGACTAATTAGTTCTAAGCCACAAAGCTACATTGAAAGAATCTTTAAACTGCAAAATTGCCCGGTAGTCCAACATTAGAAAACGTCCAAATAAAGTTAGGTTTAATTCATCTCTATATGAATATGTGTTATGCCTGAGGACTGAAATGAAAGATCATAAGACTCCCACTTCCTTAAAAATATAGGATGAGCAGTGCTTAGGAGTGAATCCATTTTTTGTCATGAGTGAAGATCACTTGACGCTTTGGAGATGGGCACTGCATGAGGCAGATGAACAAAAAGGATTGTGATAAAAGTCACTGAATGCTCATGGAAAACCAGATTTCATCCTGTCTTTATCAGAGATTTTCTATGAAAATCATATAAATTCTCTGTTCTCACATTTGGACATACAACTTGTGATCCTGCAATCTTTTTTGAAGAATTGCTAAGCTTTTGCAGCAGTCACTAAGATAAATAGGAGCACTACTCTGAGCATACATACTGCTATATACTCTGAGAAATCAGACCTCAGGCATCTCAAATTACCACCCCAAATTAGCTGGTACTTTTGACAATTCCCTATCTGTAAAATGGGGAGAATGATACCACAGGGACATTATGAAGATAAATTCATTAATTTCTGTTAATAAGTAGGATACTATGAAAAAAAAGCACCAGGGAAAAGCCCATTAGGAAATGAATAATTATGTATTCAGCGCAAGGTTTGGATGGTGTGCAGCAAATTAGGCATGGGGACATATATTAAATGATGAGAAGAAAAAGAAATACTGCATGGCTGCTCATTTCGTGAGCACAGTCTGCCTTGTGCACTGAATGAGGCAGGGGTCCTGCGGGTGGACATGGCTGTGTAATTAAAGACTGCATCATAATGCATGCATACAGGCCACTGTAATTCTCTTATTTCTCTCTTTGCGTTGTGACTTTGTAATTCTAACATTTCTTTACTAAGTATATTGTGGGGAGATAAATATATATTTAGAATATGAAATAAAATGCTTAATGTTATGGGTGGGAAATTGCTACATCCCAGTTTAAGAAATGCCAGGGTTTCCCTAGTTTCTTTATCCAGTATACCCTGGTAAGTTTGTGGGAGAACAAGAAGGACTACCACTTTGGACGCCACTGAAAATGCTATGGTCTTGCACAAACATTAATCCTTGTCTTGCATCAGTATTGTTTGCTTTGTGAATGAAATAAAGTGCAGGTCAGCCTGTATGTAACTGTGGAGTTCAAGAAATCTTTGTATTCCTCAGAAGCTGAGCAAGGTAAGCAGAGCTGGCATGCAGAAAGTGCTGCTGCGGGCATTGAGCATACTTTACGGAAAACAAAAGTAAGAGAGTTCTTTGGAGCTGGAGTTCGTATGAGCCTTATTTTCATAAGCATGTGCACATGGTGACTCAGACATTAGAGGAGAATGAAGTTCTCTTAAGAAGAAGTTCTCTTAAGAAGTTGTGAAGAGGTGATTTCCAGAGTATTGTAGCCTGAGACTATATGAATTAATTTTCTTCTTTTCCCAGGGAAAATAACAATTATTTCTTAGGTATAATAATATTTTCTTTAGTATTTCAAGCCATTTTCACAGACTAGAAGTGGGAAAGTTAGTTCTATTTTCTTTTCAAACCTTTGAAAAAACTTTTTACAGCAATTCTCATGCTGAACTCTCTCCATCAGACTTTCTGAAATTTCAGACTGAAGGGGTGTGAAAGCCTAGGCAGCAGTCAGTGAGAAAAAGTTTAGCAAAATTCAAGGTGGCTGAAAGAACAAACTTCCAGAGGAAGGTAGTAGACATCCGTAATTGTGTTACTGACTGTGCCACCTGCGATATAACTGTTGTGAAACATCACAGAAGCTTTGAGACATGTTGTATAAGGAACATCAGGTGGATCTGAGGTCTTCCCAGTAAATGAGGCTATTCTGCCAGCATCTCATCAGTAGTTGAATGCTTTGCCAAGCTACCTTATGATTACATCTATCTGCTAGGTTAAGTGTTTTTCAAAACCTCCCCTAAAGTTGTCCAAAAAGCATGCTCAAAACTCACTATAATGAGTAAAAAGTTAAAAATGGCTACATTGCAGATAGTATCAGTTGTCATGGATCTGCTCAACCACAGGAGCTCAAGGAGCTCATCAAGCCATTCCAGCATCAAGCTGGCAATGTCCGGGTGGCATCTCACTATTTACTGTCATGGTAGTTGGAAGAGACAAGACTAAGGTCAGAAGGTCATCTTACCTTCTTCTGAATAAGGGTTAGATTAGGTTGCCAGACAAATCATAATATTTCTCTGAATAAAAATTTCAGGTAGAAGAGCGTGTCATTGTGCAAGTGGATTCATAGCAGACTTTCAGCCCCAAATGGTTTGATTCTTCTTCTTTTTTTGTCATTTCTGAGGTGCTGTCGATCTGCATAATCTCCCTTCAAAATGCGGTGGGGACAAATTTGCTAACATGAGTAAGTATCTAAACATAAGGTAGCCATCTCCTGGGTGTAACAAAAAACCTTTAGAGAGTGAAGCTTGTTAAACACTTCTGAAAGTGCTCCTTGAGGTCTACTCACACCTTTAGGTGCCTGAAGCAATTGGGAAATTCAGCTGTTAAAATGTTCCTCACATGTGTGCTCTTCTGGAATAGTTTTTACCTGAATTTCTCATGGTGCTGAAAATGCAACTGATTTCTCTGCTAACCTAATATAGTCCTTTCTAGAAAAATTATTTGTCATGAGTTCTGTTTTTTCTTGGGAGGAAATGAATGTACTTTTGTCTACAAATGAATGTGTGTATGAATGTATGTTTGAATATGTGTGTGTGTGTGTATACACATTATACATAAAAAGCTTAATTTCATCCAGTGACTTACTGGCTAGTCATCAAGCTTAATAAAGATCACACAGTCCGTGCTGAAGAACAGCCTTTATTACTTCGGGTATTAGTAGTCAAGTTAAGTACCTCTGGCAGTTTGGACGGCATTAGACTTCATCAAAATAAATTCAAGACTATATAAGCCTGACAAAGGCCAGTGTTGGCTGAAATGTGGAAAGGTTGCAACATGAAATGACAGACATGCTGATTTTCCAACATAAAATGAACATTTTATTATTGAGCTTCCTGATTAAGCAAGTTAGCACCAAAGCAAATTGCCAAGTAGTATGCAGGGGAGCACTTTGTTTTGGTTTTAAGTTTATTTTTGTTATTGCTTTATATTTGGTAAAATTGGGACTTCTGCTTTATATGAGGTTTCACCCTGTAAACAAGCCCATTTAACAATTCTCAGCTGAGTGGTGTATTTCCCTTCAACGATCTCCATTTCTAATGTGACATGGTGTAAGTGATTATTTTCCTCTTTGTCAGGAGGCTGTATAGTGATGGTCATCGGTGCTTAGTCATAAAATGCTAATTCAGCAAACAGCATATAAGACAAAACTTTTGCTGTGTCTACAAGGCCACATAATTAACTGAACTGCTGCATTAAATGTAACCAAATCACAGGAACAGGCTAAACCCGATGGTTGTGATGGATGATGTGACAAAAGAATCTAACTAAATAAGGGGTCTGTTCAGGAAAAAATCAGGCTCCAGTGCTACTAATGCTTATTAGGCTTGAATTGACGTCTCTGATCTCAGTAAATAACACTGTTGCGGAGGAGGGAAGGAGGATGAAATTGGGTTCTATTACTTTAGGGTGAAGGAAACTAAGTTAGCAATCCTAATGGATATAGTTGTCAGCACGGGAACCCCGTTTTGATGAGGGAAGAGTGAGAAGATGTGCAAGACCCTGCCACACATCCAAACTCTTCCTCTGAGAGATAAAAAACAGTGACAGCTTTGCATTGCTGCCCATGAAGAACCAATCAGAGATGCTCTAAAATGCCTCCTAAGGCCCCCTGGGTGCATGTTGCATCAGAAGGGGGATGGTGGGTTTTGAGAAAATGATGAATGAGCAAATGGGACCCGCGATGTGCGTGTGAAACAAGTGTGGTCTTGTAGCCTCCCCTGCCTTTGGTCACATAGAAGTTGGTGTGTTAGACCAGCATTCAGAAAGGACCACTGGAGGTGAGGTGTGCCATCTGGGAGAGATATAGTGGTACCTGCTGCAGAGGAGAAATGGGCCATTTAAGTCCCAGTTGTCAACAAGGAACTTAACATTTCCACATCAATCGCTCTAACTCTCAAAGTGGCCCTTATGAATCTCTGTTTCAGTGTTACCATTTTCTATTAAATTTGACACCACCTGAAGCTTGGTCAGTTACTCTCACAGTTCTAGAGTGGGTTTCTCAGTGCTCTGGACATTGTGTTGTTTCTTTGATATAATTTTTTTATTTCCTACAAGAACCGTCTCATGACTTTTTTACAACTTCGAACACTGCTAGTCATCAAGCATTGCATTTATGCTTAAATAAATGCAGCAGGGGTGGTTTTAATGTCTTCTGTATATTTCTGAAGGGGGGAAGAGAGAGGTAAATAATTCCTAATTAGAGGGCGCTAATGCTATTAAAATTTCAGAAGTTGCATTCTAATATTGAAATGTTAATAGGGAATGTATTTTTTCTCAAAAATATACAATTAACAAAAAAGAATGCGGTATTACAGGCATTGGTTCTTAAACTGAAACAGAAGATATACAAATTCGGAAAATATCTATTTTCTCAAAATGAATATTAGCCCAACACTCATCCTTTTTTTCTCCTCCACATCATTTGCCCTTTCAGGTTTCTCTTCTAGGTTTGGGGAATAAAAGATTTCTGTTGTGCTAGCTTGGAGATATTTAACAACGTGGGACATTAGGAAAAGGTTTTGCACTGAAAGTGTGGCTGGTCACTGGAACAGGCTCCCCAGGGAAGTGGTTACGGCACTAAATCAGAGTTCAAGGAACGTCTGGACGACACTATTAGTCATATGGTTTAGTTTTAGGCAGTCCTGAGAGGAGCAGGGAGTTGGACTTGATGATCCTTATGGGTCCCTTCCGACTTGAGATATTCTATGATCCTATGATTCTATGAGCATGCATGAATTCCACAAGGATACAACAAATACATACTCTCCTTCCAGCACAAAGAAAGAGGGAAAGTGTTTGATATCCTCTTAGAGGCCAGCAGGTCAGAAAACAGTGAATTCCTATTTGGGGCTGCCTTATGGCAGAGTGAAAGAACAGCTACACAGTGAAATTGAGGACACTCAACTCAACCCTATTGCACAGTCACAAGTTTGGTAAGGGACACAGTCAGAAATGGTGCAGGTATCTCTTGGAAAGAGCTCAATGACCTTTTTTATTCAGGCAACTCAAGAAACAGCAACAAGTAATCATACAAACACACCAGACACGTAACTCGACAACTGCCTAAAGGCTGAAGTTATTATAACTTTACAGAAGAAACCATTGGTGACAAGTTTTCTGAAGTTTGAATCATCTCCACTGTCAAGGGAAACTTTATATCATTTAATATTACTACTAGTATTCAAAATATCTGAGTTGGGATTTAGGTTTACCGAATCTGTAGCATGGCATCCTAAACCAAACATTCCATCTTTCTAAATATCTGTGCCTCTTTTGACTCTTCTTTACAATTTGCCTTGACGGATTTTTTCCTTTAAAATCAGGATATCCCATATCACGTTTTCATGACTAACAGGAGAGAGAAGGACAAAAATTTCCTTACACATTTGAGCAGCATCTTTACCAGAAGTTATTCATAGGAATGATACGTGAATTTTTTTGTTTGTTTGTTTTCTTTTCTGTTCTGCACAAAGTGAATTTCCTTACATGAGAGCTTAGGACACCTGTAAGGATAGTGCTATCTACTACGATGGCAATTTCTCTCCAGCACACTCGTACTTCTGAGCGTAACCACCAGAAACAGAAAACAGAGCTTCTTTCTTGACAGCTATTCCAGAAAATTGCATAGTTGATAGGAAATGCTTCTGTTCGTGTATTATTTCATATTATTTTATCTCTGTAAAACAAGTCTTACTCCAAAGAAATTTAATATATTTCCTGTAACTGTAACTGCTCTTTCCCCTTGAAAAGATCTTTCTTCCTTCCCATTACTTAAGGCCTTTTGTTATTTTAAACCTGCACCAGGTATTGGGAGAACTAGTTTGTCAAAGTGTCTAATTTCCAATGTTACTATTGCATCATGGTTAGCCTTTATTTGTCACTGAGCACAAAATGGTTGTGGTCCTCATGAAAGATTTTATTTTTCATAATATGGCAAATAAGAGTTAACCAGTGTCTCTTCAGAAGGCTGCAACAAGTAGATGAGGAACTTTATATGCTGCCATGTTTTCCTATTAGGTTTATATTTAGGCATCTTATTGCATTTTGAACTCAATTGAATTTGTAGGTTTTCTTACCTTTTTTTTTTCCATTCTAGTTAAATTTCCTTTAAAATGCAGCCATATACATTTTCTGGATTGCCACTGTATATTTTATATTGAGAAGCACAGCTAAATTTACGTGTTTACAGTACTATTGTTTTTTAAAGAAGAAGTTGACCATGTACAGAGAATTACATGACCTGTGCATATTGAACTACCTTCACATTCCCTCCTGGATCCACGTTCTATTGCTTTTGTATGGAAATTAATAAAGCTGAGGATTCCATGGGTGGTGCAAACAGTTGTGAAATTAAATCTGAGAAGGTTTCCATTCCTTACCACGAAAACACCCAGACTTCTATGAAAAGTAGAAAAATGCAACTCTTCATTTTACCTCCAAAATCTTTAAAAAATGATTTTTTTTCACAAACAGAATATCCCTGACAGATACATTCTCAGTTTTTCCAAACTTGTTCATTTATTTGCAGCTTCGGACTCTGACAGATACCCTTCTTGCTTGGAAGGGAAAGAATTTGTTCCTTAAACCACCAACTTCCTCAGAAGTTTGTAAAATTTTGTTATCACATTTCTCTTCCCGTTCCTAATAAGAATGTCCTGTGTGATACAGTTCACCAGAAAGTCTCTATTTTGTATTTGTAAATGAAGCAGGTATAAAACATGAAGACAACCTCTTCCCCTGGCCTCCAGCTTTGAAAATTTGAGATCCACAGAATTGCTCAAATAATACACTGTCTCTTTTGAACTATATACTAGTGTATTACTATTGATAATTAAAATGATTGCCAAACCAGACATCTTCTCTGAAGCCCTCTTGTTACACATCTATCTGTCCTTTTCTTTGTCACATTCTTTGTTTTAACTGTATCTTAAAGTTTTTTTGCATCTTACTAATTTGCAGGATGTCCAATTTCTTCTCACTTCCAGTAATTTTTTCTAATTGTTGGACTCTCTAAACTTACTCTGATTTCAGGATTCTGAAAGATACTGTCTCTTCATTCCTTCTTTCCTTTTTTAAAGATAGGAAACTTTAGTAATAAATATTTCTCTCATTACCGCTTTCCAGAAGCCCACAACATTTTGTCTTCAGCATTTTCTCTTAGAAATTTCTGAGAGGGACCTGTATAATTTTTGTACTTTTATGTGGTCACAGGATATAGTCTCCGTCTGTACTGTTTGCTTTTTGATTACTAGCATATTAACGCCAAGTGTAAGTGATGATGGCAGCTGATCGTTGAGGAGAATTTGGGAAGAGGATATCCATATATTCTGTATGGTGGCAGTGAACAGTATATGTGAGTTCTAATTTCAAAGTTCCTCATTTTCCAAATAATGTTCAGATCTCATGTTTCTAACACTTTACTAACTCTTTGTGTCACTTATTTTGTCCAGTTCTCAATTCCCTTGACCTACAAGGGGCAGTTTATGGCATTTCAGCAGTGTCCTGCTCTCTGAATTTATTAAGATACCTTAAAAACAATAAAAAGAAAAGAATTGATTCTGCCTATGGCTCATAGGAAAACTATTAGTTTTCATTCCTCTTCAGATGACCTTTAATCTCCCTCTTCATTCTCCAGACTATGTCCTAAAACAAAAGTGACTTTTAACTAATAAAGTGGCTTTCATTTTCTCATTTAGCTCTTGTAGAGAACAATGTGCTGTGTGTGTATGTTGTCCCTATTTATTTTTTATCCCCAGCTTGCAAATGGGTTTCTTTTACAGTATATTACCTGGTATATCTACCTGTATTGCTTGTAAAACCTTCTTTTTCCTGACAGGCCCATTTGGACCTTTAACTTTTATAGATACAATTTTCATTGACCCACAAATCCGCAATTTATCAGCCCATATTCTCTTAACCTTTTTGTTTCTACAGTGTAATTACAACCCTGTCAGACTAAGACCTGCCAATACAATGCTAAGCTGTAATACTGAGTGTATAGCTTAAAAGTGACTCATTTTTTACAATGAAGAGATAATAAATGTCCTGGTTATTTCTCTGTCCCCCAATATATACAGTTTACTTTTTTAATCTTCTTTCATCATTTTATACAATCCACCTCTAAAATTAACTTTCTTAACCATAGTCCCAAACAGCTAAATATGTCTCCTCACATTACTCCTCAGCCCTTGCTGCTTCCTCAGTTCAAATGCCCATCCATGTGGATCCCTAAATAATCCTTTCCACAACCCAATTTTCCTTTACACCTAAACATGGGGACTCACCCTCACCCTGTGACAATGAGGAACACCCATCCCCTCTTCAACTTCAGGATGAAGTCCCACCTGGAGGGTTTCAGTCTGCCACCAGGGTGAAGATGCAGCACCATATTGTTTAATGAGATAGCGGTGTTTGGGCAGAACTGGGAAGGGGATTACTCCATGTTTCAGGTCATCCTCCTCATCTCCTGTGTTAATCTATACCCACCTCGCTTTCCTTTCTTCTTGGGTTTAGAATTATGCATTTCGATACCCACTTTCTTCATATTTCTGTTACCAACAGTAGTACTGTTTTACATATTATTGTTCAGTTACACCTAAATTCCCTCAAACAACCACAGCTTCATGATTTTTATTTACCACTTCTCCTTTCCTTGTTCTGTGATGCTTTCTTTGTTTTATATTAAAAAATTTCCACTTCTCCAAAAAGGGTGAAGCTTTTAACTTTCTGAAAAATTTGGCTTATAGTTTTCCAGACTGTTTCTACTAACTTCAGTTTCTGTAGGACTGCATTCCTTTCCTTTCTCTCCTTTTTGATGTGCTTCTGTTCTTGATATGTAAAATCCGTTGCAATGTAGACTGCATTGGAATGAAAGTGTCCTCTGTCTTTCACTTAAAATTTTAAACTGGGCAGTTGTCTTATTCAGTTCCCTTACTGTTCTCATAGTAGGCTGTCATCATGAAGTACCCATGCTCATGCCCTCCCAGACTAAGACTTTCCAGGACTTTTCAGAATGTGCTATTTTGAGCAAACTTACTATCGTGGTCTTGGGTTTGTTTGGAAAGGACTGTGGAAGGAGACGGTTTGGAAACCCCTGTGAGCATCAGCCTTACTGTTGCCTTTATTTTCAGATGCAGAAGAGAGCAGATTGTTACTTAAAACAGTGAACAGAATCTCTCTCTCCTCTGTGCCTTGTTGGAAACAGCTAATTTTTAGATCATTTCTTCCTTTATGTTCTAAATCCTCTTGATTTTATTTTCCAGATCCATTCCTAACTATTGTTTTGTAGGTTTTAGTCAGTAGCTGTAGATTGCTGATCCTATTCCCAGTTTCTTCTAATTGATTTTAAATCTATCAAATCCTGATTGCACTGGCAATTTAGGTATCAGGTTACTGAACTTAAGCCACAGAGGAAGGGATAGTGCATTTTCTCTGGGATATCCATTTTAAGGGGTCGCAGGATCTGCATTTTTCTTCAGCTTTCAGTCACAATGTATTTGCTCAAGTGGTATGAAGTCAAAGAAGCTCTTGTTTTGTGTAATTCTGACAGTATTTTTCATTTTGTGTAAAACAATAAGTAAAGTTTTTAGAAACAGCCGGTCTTATTCATTACACTCCCCATGATTTTGTTTACCACTCAGCAACAAATCAGAGAGAGAAGGGGTGGAAGGAGACCACAAGAGAGAGAACACAGCTTGTTTTATAAATTGCAAGACATGCAAATAAATATCTTGATAACTGAATGCAGTTCTAGCTTGACCAACTGCACTCAGTATGGTCAAACAGAAAAAAATGTTTTACAAAAATATCCTGTAAATGGATGTATTCATTAACTACTCCAAAATTGCTTTGTGGCATATGAGAAATACCTACAACTGTCTCATCCAAATTCCATATCTTCTATTGAAATTTCAGCCAGTACAGTATTTCCTGCCTCTTCTATTCTTTCTGCACAAATGGAAAATATTTGTCTCCTTCAGCCCCCAGCTCAAGGTAGAATTCTGACCCAATGGAGAGCTCCATACCTTTGCCTGTCCTACTAAACTCCTTGTAAAGCTGACGGAGAGAAACAGGAGTTCCTAGGACACAATTCATCACCTCCTAATGGAGATACCTATAGTGAAGCAGATGAATGATGAATGAAGAAGCCCATTTCTCTCCATTAATTGTAAAGAAAGAATAGGATGTCCAGACCAGATGTAGGCTGCAAGAAGAATCTCCTGGCTCCAGAATGTCTCAGCTATACTTATATCCACAATAAATAAAACACATTAATTGCTCGTAGATGCACATGTTCTTGAAACTAAAAAGGATTACAATCACATAGTCTGATTTCCTTCATAACCCTGGTATTTTAGACAGTAATCCTTTGACTGAGCCAAATAACTTGTGACCCAATGAAAAAAAGCCTGTGTTTTCCTTGCCTGCCTTCCTCTCTCTCTAAGATCAAACTCTTGGACCATCTTCAATTTAAAGTCTATGAACAAGGTTAAAAATCTGTTTCCTAGATTATAGGGCATTTCCAAGACACAATTAGTAGGTTTGCTTTCTGCCCACAGTGTGCCCCCTACCCAAAAATGTGTATTGCTTACTTACATTATGGTTCTCTCTGTAAAACAACATAGCCCGGTACTCAGTGCCCTGAAAATCACTTCATATTTCCAAACTTAGGGGAAAGTAAGATTGTTTGGGGTTTAGAGTTACTCTATTTTTGGTATTTTTTATATATTTCACTATATTGTGGAACTGCTTTTGTTTTGTCTTTTTATTGTAGCGCTAAATTTGGCATTAGGTTTTAATAACTGTGCAGTCCTTTGAGACCATGCTGAAAGGTATTTTATCAATTTAAGTTACTATTCTATTATTGCTTTGCCCCAGGGCTCACCTCATTTTCAGCAAAGCCCACTCATTTTTTGTGGAGTCATCACTTTTTCCCTCTATTCACTTACTCTCCCCTTTCCCCAGCCTTTTATTTCTCATTGAGAAGGGCCAAATGAACAGCCCTTTCTAAAGCATGGCTCCATCTGGTAGGACTATTCTGCATTGTAACTTGCCTGGTGCCACCCTCTTCAGAAGCCAAAGGTATCAGGTATCACATCTGCATATATCCTGACTCTAGGAAATAGGAGTATGCGAGACGCATGAAGGTCCATTGGGTCCAACGTTATATTGGGTTCAAAAGTATGCAAAATATACATCCAGACTTTGAAGTAGTTCACCTTTGCTTTCATGACTCTCCCAATTAGTAAAGCTAGGCTTGGGGAAGGTGGGAGAGTGTTTAATCTAACAGAGGGATGAATTTCTTACACCTCATTTGTGTTAAGGGGTGAAAAGTCTCACTGAACCACAAATCTCTTAAGCATTTTCATGGGAGAGGAGACCTTTTCAGGTTCTTGCCTTGAAGCTTTTAACTAAACTCTCTTGAACTTCACCACTGTGCCTATAAATCCTGAAGTCTGCTGTGGTCACTAAGGACACAGCTTTTTAGAGTGAAGATTAAACTTTAAGAAACAAGGAAACTTGTTTTGGCCCTGATAGCATGGGCTATATATCTCCCCATGGTATCATTCTGGATAAAAGCTAAAGTCTTATACTATCACTGTGTCTTCAAATAACGTTCAGTGAGGGCAATTACAAGACAATGACAAAAATCAGAGGTGGGGGTACAGAGGGTAAGAAATCCTTCCAATGAAGGATATGAGCTTTTAAAGATCACAGAAAAAAGGAACCACAGAAATGGAAGTTGGGAAACAGAAAGTTCAAGTCTGTTACAGAAAGCAAATAATGTGCTTGGGCCGATCAGTCACCATCCTCATTATGAATACGAAATTGCTTTTAAACCTACATCAGTAACATTGGGTTCATTTAAGTGGGAAGAGAATCTATCAGATAAGAAAAAGCCACAGATCTATAATTTCTAAACTAAAATTCTCTGACATCATCAAATAGTCACAGAATGGTTGAGGTTGGAAGGCACTTCTGGAGGTCATCTGGTCCAAGCCCTGTGCTCAATCAGAGCCACCCTAGAGCCGGTTGTCCAGGACTGTGTCCAGATGGCTTCCGAATATCTCCAAAGATGGAGACTCCACAACCTCTCTGGACAACCTGTGCCAGTGCTTGGCCACTCTCATAGAGGAAAAGTCTTTCCTGATGTTCAGAGGGAACCTCCCGTGTTTCAGTTTGTGCCTGTTGCCTCTGGTCCTGTCACTAGGCATCACCAAAAAGAGCCTGGCTCCCTCTTCTTTACACTCTCCCTTCAGCTATTCATATACATGGATAAGATCGCCCTGTCAGCCTTCTCTTCTCCATGCTGAACAGTTCCAGCTCTCCCAGCTTTGATCTGAACAGTAATGAGGTCTGACAAGATGTTATAAACTAAAGTTTATTGAGGCAGTGAGAAAGACGAGCAATGATGAACCCACACAGTGACCCACAGGTAGCAAACACAGGATCATAAGGAATGCCATGGCTCCAGCCATGGGACACTTAATGTCCAGGTCATCTGACAGCAGCAGCCAATTGTGCAAATGCCTTTTGAATGTGGGTAAGAGTCATGCCACCCCTTGGCTCCACCAATGATAGTGTGATTTGAGAGAATCACACCTCATATGGCAGTAGCATGCCCTACACGTCATTTTGGATGAAGTGTGTGGCACCTTGCCTACATGTGAACGCTGGTCAAGGTGCAGGGTGTCAAAGGGCAGTGTGTCACACCATAAGTCTTCTTTTCAGCAAGGGCACATTGCTGCCTTATGTTCAACTTGGTGTCCACCAGGACCCCCAGGTGCTTTTCCACCAAGCTGCTTTCCAGCTGGGCAGCCCCCAGCATACACTGGTGCATGGCATTGTTCAGACTGATGTGGTCCCTCTGGATGGCAGCATGACCCTCTGGCATACCAGCCACTCCTCCCAGTTTTGTGTCATCAGCAAACTTGATGAGGGTATCCAGACCATTAATGAAAACATTAAACGTGACTGAACCCAGTATTGACCCCTGGGGTACATTGCTAGTTATTGGCCTCCAACTAGACTTTGTGTCACTGATCACGACCCTCTGGTCTTGGTCATCCAGACAGTTTTCAATCTACATCACTGCTCATCCAGACTACACTTCATCAGCTTCTCTATGAGCATGCTATAGCAGACAGTGTTGAAAGCCCTACTGAAGTCAAGGTAAAGAATATTCACTGCTCACTCTACCAAGGGGAGAGAAAGGACTTTCAGAAAGTCTTTTTCTAAGTGCCTGATGGAAGCCAGTCCATCAAATAAGCTGTCTCACAGTGCGGAATAAAAAAAAGGCATTCATAAATTGTCTGTTACTACTGCCAAGAGAATAGTCCTGCTGGCACTTCTTTACAGAGAGAGGGAGAAAGGTAGACTCTTCCAAGACAGGCTATTTATAGATTGCAAGTGGGACACTTAGATTGGATTACTTATCTTCTACAACTGCTTTTCTTTCTACAACAACTACAAAGACATCCTGGAGTACAGTTATAATTTTGGACGTCAGCTAATTTCCTAAAGACAGATTGGCTGAAACCAGGCTAAAATTAAAAGTGCATTTTTCACCACTGCATACCTTAACATTTCGCTGCCTCAGTGTGTTTGAGTAGAGCTGTTTAACATAATTGCTAGCCATTTGGGTACGATGCTGAGTACTGAGATGGTAGTATTTGCAGATGATGCAATTACTTAAATGACCAGGACTGAATTATCTGTCACTAGCGCTTCCTGAAACAAAATATGAACTATATAGATTGCTGATCTGACTTGGCATTTCCTCTACAGCATTCCCCCCGCCGATGCCTATACTGAGCTTTTATCACTGTGGACTAAAATCCATAAAAACACCAGCAACAGCAGAAGAAAATTCTCCAGTGGATTTCATGCATTGCTCTCTCTTACAGAATCAAAGCCCTGCTGAAGAGGAGACAGAAATCTGGGGTAATCTGGGGCATTTAGGGTTTGAGGAAAGAAGAATATAGTTGTATTATGAACCTGCTCAAGAAGGTTGGGTTTTTTTTTCCAAGAGGAAACTTCTGAAAAGTTTCCTGATCTTTGTTGGAACTTTGTTCCATAGCAAAATCCCTTATCTGCATTCTCTCATCCAAGAAAGATTTATTCCCAGTTTTCACACATTTTGCTCTGGATTCCCGGCTCAGATACAGAAAGGAAAAGAGGCTCAACCACTACATTTAGTCCAGGAAGAAAGATGGTGATATCCCATTTACAGTATCTCAACACCTGTGCACCCAGTGCTGGCCAGAAAACAGAAGTGAAAAAGCACGCAGACACTTATCAGTCTTGAAAATGGTTCTTTTCTTTTTTTTTTTTTCTAAAACTTTAACAACACATGAGCTTATGGAGGAGCTCTTATTTTATCCACATCAGTTTTCAACTCTCAAAACAAAATTAGCTGAATTAGCTGGCAAGTCAAGAACTATGCAAACACTGGACATTTTTTTTTTTGCTGCAAGTCTAAAACACAGTGGGATGAGAACTAAGAGAATACCTCTTGCTTATTCTCTGCAGCTTAAAGACAGCTCTATCTTTGGCATGGAGCAAGCATGGAGTAACTTTAATAACAACACAAGACGTAGTGCTGTAACCCAGGTTCATAAGTTTCTTTTCGTTGCCTTCAACAAAACCACCACTTAAATCAAACTCTCCTTAAGAAATGCTGATCTGCAGAATATTACCAGATGGGTCTCCTGCCTTCTGAAGAAAGGGGGAAATGAGAGAGCCTCATGTTTAACGGCATATGAAAGAAGAAATACAATGTGTAAACTTTCCACTGACGGATATAATAGTGTTCTCACTTTTAAAGAAAAACAGTACTTCCTAGCAGGAGGCCTGCAAGAAATTTAACAATTACTCAAGATTTAGTTGTACAGCATGGCATTTTCGAACATGTGCAGAGTCTGTTATTTTTTGTAATTAAATTAATTTAAATAATAAATAATGTAATTAAAATACATTTGGACTGTGCAATCCCTAGGGCTGGAACTGTGTGCAGAGAAGTGATGCATATTCAATGTGAAGTTTAATGAGTAAGAAAATGCAGAATCCTGGAAATCTGGTAATGTGCAATATAGTTTTGGCACCCTCCCCCTTCTCCCCCATTCCTTTTCAGAGTAAAAGAGAGCCCAAATTACCGAATCAGGCTTTAAATCATTCACAAGTCTCTTTTCCTAAAAAGGAAACATTGCTAGTGTTTAGGGTTTTTTTAGCACAACATGTGGTTACCCAAATGTTTCCCTACAATAGTCCTAGTGAAAAGTGATAGGAAATTGACTCTGTAACCCTATAATAACAATGTTTACTTTACCTTCATCAGAATTTTACAGACTATAGGAAATCATTACTTGTCTCTTCGTTACAAGGCTGACCCTGATTAAAAACTCCTGCTGAGATTTTCAGAAGAGACTAAGGCTGTTACAGCTTTACTTTTAGGGATCGTCATTGTTCTTGATTTTCTGAGGGTGGATGCTGGGTGTTTTCTGAGTAGTAGCCTCCGTTAAGATCTGCAACAAAAACAGGGTCCCCTGTCCCTCTTCTTAAATTGCTGAAGACTTGCAGTTTTGGCATTGCCTGTCAGATAAACGCAGTTTTATCTCTGTGATCCAGGCTGCTGATCTCACGCAGAAGGACTTGGCTCTTCAGGCGTGGTTTTTCACCACGACTGGATCAGGCATAGCATATGACCCAGCTAGCTCTGCCTTTGGGCAAGGGGCAGAGCTCATCTTGGAGGCACAGTGGCGGCTGGGGCCAGGGCATGCGAGGACCTACAGTGCCGAAGCAGGGGTGCCACAAGGTATATTCCTCCCAGGTGCCAAGGCTTGTTCCTTTGCGAGGGGATAGTAGGAGCCTTACGTGTGATGTCTTGCCTTCTCTGCTGGCCAGGTTGGGATGGCAAAGCTCACGTGCGCCTGAGCAGTCAGTCTGAGCCAGGGCTGCCGTCAACTCTGTAATGGGACAGTATCCACCATTAAATGGCAGCTTAAGGGGGTTCTAATATTCTGTGCACTTTGGTGGGCTGCAAAAAAGCTTACGCTCACGCTACTGACTTTCCTGATTTCATAGCCAACCAATTTTTAACATTTTCGTTGTGTTTTTTTTTTTTTTTGTATGTGCATGTGTGTTTTTTCTCCCCCCTCCAGTTCCTGCAGCCAGGTAATCACAGGACAAGCTGTTTCCCCTAAAAATTGTCTGCCAGGGTGATTGACGAAAATTTAAAACACAGAATTGTAAAGATTCAAAAAACAGATGAAAAATAATAAAAAAAACCCCTTACGTCTTTATTGTCTTAAGCACTGATGATCGTAAGGCCTGTCTAATGGTTTCAGGAGGCCTGAGTCAGGGGTTTGAAATCATTAGCAATATTGATGCCTCTGAGACGTGAATGCTTAATGCTGTCTTTCTTGTGGCTGGCCAAAATTACTGTTCAGCCTGCTACTTTGCTTATAGACAAAAGAGCCTTTATTTCAAGTGGTAAAGGTCTGCAGGCTTGGTGCTGAAGACCCAGGAAAATAGTCTGACAGATGAATATGGTGTATACATGTGTTCGTGGTCACTTTCAGTTATATTCAGCTATTATCAGTATTTACATACCAGAATAATTCAAGGTTTGAAATAAGTGATTACAGAGCAATGAAGGGATAGCCCCCTGAGTTTTTTAAAAACTCCATCTACAGGAATAGGCTGTTCACACATGGCCTTTTCCATCCCTGCCATGCTAAATATTGCAAACTATAAACTTCAGAGGTTCTTAACAAATGAAAGTAGTGATGGGTTTAAAGTTGTTGCAATTGTTCAGAATAAGCTGGCTTCTGGGTCTGTTTCCAGTTTTGGGCATGACACACAAAAGTATTTTGATGCCCAGGGAAGTCATTAAATACCTCCATCCCTGGAGGTATTTAAAAGACAGGTAGACATAGTGCTTAGAGATATGGTGTAGTGATTTTTTTTGTCAGAGTTAGGTTGATGGTTGGACTAGATGATCTGAAAAGTCCCTTCCAACCTAGGCAATTCTATGATTCTATGATTCTAGTACTGACTGAGCTCACCGGAAACTTTGGGTACATGCACTGAAGCTGGGCGTGTAATGCTTTTCTATACTATATGCACAAGAATGGGAACCCTTCCCTAAATATTTCACTCATACTGTATTAATTCCAAAGTTCTCAGTGTATTTTTGATGAAAACTAATATAAGGTACAGCTGTAGATGAGAGAAGGGCATTTTCACCGTTTAGTGAAATGTAGCCACTTCTATGACATAGCACCGTTTCTGTGTTGGGACATGGACGGATTTCCAAGTGATCGGAAGGTGGCAGCAGATCCCTGTTTCAGTTCTGAGGTGATTTCAACCTCTATAGCAACTCAGAGAGAGAGAAAAGAAGAAAGGAAGGAAGGAAGGAAATAGGTTTTAAATTAACTTACTGAGGAAAAAAAGATATCTCAATTTTAATGCCACAGGTAACTATGGGAGGACTGTCTCTCACCTTTGCTGGTCACATTGCAGGTCCCCCATCAAATGCCTTGAAGATTCAGTAGAGAAGGGAAAGGATTCCCACCAGGCTAGGACTGCAGTGTGAATGGCAGCCTGGGAAGCGGTGTTTACCATCACTGAATGCAAAGGGCAAAAGCAGCCTCAGCTGTCACACCAAACCCATCAGCATTGTAGTCTTTACTCACCATGAACAAATGCAAGTATACAAGCCTGATGCAGCTGTAGTTGAGACGGTGCATTGGGTAATGCAGCTCTCACCCCTTCCAAGAGCAGATCCCCCCATGCCTTCTCATCCCCTCTGGAAGCAATGCCTGGGCTGATGTAAAGAGAGGGCCTCTTTTATTCAAAGGGAAAAGTTCCTCCTCCTTTCTGTGAACTGTGTTGGGGAAGTCTCCAGGGTGACCGCGACAGATCCTCCTCAGATGGAGACCCTTCCCTCCCCTCAGGGCTCCCCAGGCAGTGCCCAGGCCACAGCAGAGCCAGTGCTGGAGGCAGCCCTGCTGGGAACAGGTGCCCATGGCAGCCCATCATGCTTGCTTTGGGTGCCCGCCTGCTGCAGAGACGCCTGCAGCCTTCCCATATCCCCTAAGAAGTCAGAGACTCATATGATTTAAACTTCCATATTTCTGTGAATCCCAATGTCTGTCCCTGCAGAGGCACCCCCAAACAATCCTGGCTAATAACAGGGACAAAGAAAGAGGAGTGATTGCTTTGTCCTCCATGTACTGCCTCCTCCTGTCTTCGCTGCATTGCCCCTTTCCAGTAAACTTTTTTTCCCTTTTGATCTGTGGATGCTACTTACAGGTTACAACTGCTCCAGTCTATGAGCCACTGACACAGAAGGCTCACTGTTAGAAAAGGAAAATAATTTGAGGGGAGAAGGGGGAACTGCTTAATAACAGCACTAAAAAGGTCATAATTAATGATTTGGCTGTAAAGGTGAGAGGCTGAAGCCCAACATTTACTAAATAGTTTATTGTTAAAAAGGGAAACTTCATCTGTGGTAATATTTTTAAGCAGGTGAGGCGGAGCTTACCAATGAAAGGGAAGCTTTCTTTTTCTAGGTTGAGCTTAGGTGTCAAAACACATTTTAAATGAATTTACTTCCACTGGTGCAAGGCAGACAGTTTTGTTTGTTCGGGGACTGTCTCTGATTGTTTTACTTAGTTTCTCTGGAAATAAACCAAAGCACCAGGTCTGATTCATGGATCCTTAAATCCAAAGGGGAGCGGCGTGAGCATCTCATCTGACCTGAGGCACAACATAAGCCACACTCTTTTCCTGCATCAAATCCAGTGACGTGGGTGGTTAAGTTGGAATGCATACATTAGGAAAATAACCAGGTTTGACTTAAGGTCTGCATGTGAGGTAGTGAAGTAGTTCTGATAATTAATTATCAGCATAGTTAAAAGTTGTACCTTATTTCCAGTTTGGCTGTTCGTAGCTGCTACAGGAAAAGCAGCAGTTACAGAGTCACAAGGACAGGTAATAAATGGGCAGTGACTTGATCAAAAAAGCATGGGATATCTAAAGTAGGAAAGGGAAAATCTTGCCCATCCATCTACCAGGATGTTGGCCATTACAATGCACCATGCACGCCACAGTTTTCTTCTGTGTCTGTTGTTTGCCTCCTACAGAAATGCATCCACTACCAGGAAATCCTTGAGTCCTCAGTTTGTCAATATGCAGCACTTTGTTACAGATATGAATATACTTCACTGGACTAAAAGAACTAAATCATAATGGACAAGGGCAAAGCACATCAGCAAGTTGACAGTTGTCTTTTCCTTGACCAGCTTCTCACGTTAAGGACCCTCCAGCTCCCCTCATCTGTGATTTTCAGTGGATGCCATTGAGCTCAGCACCAGTGTTGTCACTTAAGTTATGCCACACAACTCTTCGTTCACATAACTAAAACCAGTCACCAGCCTTTAGCTTTAAAGCCTTTGTCTTTAAAGTCTTTTCATTCCATTTAACGACAATGTTAATTTATATGATGTTTATTTTAATTTACTGTGAATATAATTAAAAATATAATATACCTTGTAGCAATTATTATAAAAATTGTTTTGCCTCCTTCCTAGGAGAGGGAGAGATTTCAGAAAGACTTTTTCTAGCAGATCCCTTTAAAACATCGTCTCAGCTGAAATGAAGGAAAACACATGAAAAGCCGGACCACTGCCATGAAAAAAGAGGAAAATAATGAGACAAGCAATTCTTAGCAAAGATTTCAAAGGGTAATGATGTTTGGTGGGGCTACACCAGATTAGTATTACAGAACCTTTCAGAATAACTCACAGGAAGAAGCTCATTTTTTAGGAAGGGGTTGTCACTAGCAGACACAGTGCCAGTATTGTAAAAAAGGTGGTTTTGGAAAGGAGGCTGGAATATAATCACTCAGATCCTTGAGGTAGGAAGAATAAAGGGAAGAGATTGGAATAGTCTTGTGCCAAACCAGTCAGCAGATGGCTCAGGGCCAAGACTCAGCCTGAAAGGACATTTTTCTGGCTTGGGGAACACTGGCCAGGCAGCAATTGGCCTGTTCCTTTATCATCTTGTAGGAGGGAGAAGGCACAGATCTGGGTTTGGTCTGGTCAATTGGAGCAGCACTGTAGCAATACGTCTGTATCTGTTTGGCCCCTTAGCACCTGGCTGGGAATAAAAATAGCTTTTAGGATACGGAAGTTGGCCATCCATGCTTTAGAGGACGAAAGAAACCCCAAGCAGGTGTGAGGGGCCGACTCTGTGGGACATTGAATGCATGCCTATCAACTCAAACTGAAACTGATGTGAACTAAAGACACTTTGCCACCTTGGGGATTAAACCTGAGGTAAGAATAAGGGCTACTTCTTTCCTAGTGTCTTTTTTCCAAGCTATTTTCTAAAACTAAAGGATGTTGATTTCCCTTGCATTATAATTATGATACTAAAGCATTTCCATTTACAAAGCCTTTATTTCTGAACTGGTAACAACCTGAGCTGATTTTTACTATTATTTATAGACTTAGTCAGACTTAAATATTTGCTTCTTAAGTTTCACTAAATTCTGATTGGCTGCTTTGTAATTTCAAGTTGTACAAAAAAAAAATTCCCGCTGTGCTTTTTACAAGTGGCAAGAGATGTGTTATTACACTCAGCATCATGGAGTAACTAACGCAAACACAAGGCACAAAGTACAAGACAAAGTTAAAATTAGGGATGACAAAACAGTTTTATACTTTACACTGGTGGAAAAAACCTGTAGGTCAGTCTGTTGTCTGTTCATGTCATGTTGTGGTTGGATTGGTTGCACTGACTTCAGTCACATTTTTTCTGATTTATGCTTGTATTAGAGAATAACTGTAGTCAAGACTATCAAACTCTCCGGTGTATCAATGTCAGTGAGGATCACTGTCTCTGGTGTATTTAGAAGGTAAGAAGGAGTACAGAAATTCCAAAATGCATGCAATAACATCTATACTACTAATCTGAAGCATTGTAGACTAAAGATAGCACTGCTAAACCCAGGCACTGAAGAATACAAGTTCTGAGCCTTTAAATATTAGTAAAGTATTCGTATCAAATATCTTCCCTGAATAGGATGAGTTAAGGTAATCCTTTTTTAAAGTGCTGATGGCCCATCAAAAATCCAAAGGTTATTTACCTGGAAATTGGGAAAGCACTAGGAAGTCCTGATTACCTCTTCCAAGCTATGATGCTTGAGATACAACCCCACGCTGTACCGTCAACTGAGAGAAGGCAGAGTGATTTCACCAACGGGCCCTACTGAGGAATCCGTTTGCCTTCTTAGTTCATCCTGACCTGAATGCACGCACCTTCAAAACACACTATGAAGCCCATTTATTCTGAAGTACATTTTCTGGAGAAGAGAGACCATCTGGAAGAACATGGTAGGAAGAATTTTGCTATTGCTTTTTAGCTACTGTTGTTTGTATCTCAGGACTAGGTTGTTTAGATGTGTACCACTGGTGACAAAACTCATTTGGGTTTGTTAAGGTAGGCTGCACAGCAGTGCAGTGAAAGCCGGACAGGCAAGAAAAAACACAAGAAATGAAGAATGTCGTAGTGCATCAGGTCAAAGGTCCATTCAGTCTAATATCTTCTAAGAAAGAGCATTAAAAGGACAAAATGAATAACAATACTTTCGTGAAACACATTCCCAGTCTCTATTGATTTATGGCTCAAGAGCTCCTTTGCACATGACGGCATCTTTGCATTTAAATGAAAAGAAAGCTGTACAGCTTGCAGTGGAGGGAGGGGGCCTTTTAGGAAACAGGATGGCTGAGGACATGGCAGAAAGGCTGGGAGCAGGAGGAGACAGCAGGAGCATAACCTGGTTTCAGCAAAATGGGCACACTGACCTCAAGCACAGAGAAGATGCACCTGTGAGCTACAGAGAACTGGTATTTGTTTTCTTACTTATAGCATTCAGTAGCTCTCCTCATATAAACTCTTGTTAAATCCATGGGCCATCTACAGAATACAGTACTACCTTCTTATTGTAGCAGACTCAGAAGCTGTCCTAAACAACCAGAACTTTTCCTGACTCCTATGGATGATGTAGCTTGGGCTTTTTCTGATGTCCACTTGAGACGATGTGAGCTACAGTGAAAAACTTTTAAATAAGCTATTTTATATATCTACCATTTGCTAGTAGGAGAGATATTTAGAGCAGGGGAGGACTGCTGGTGCCAAGAATGTTTTACTTCACAGTAAAAAGGAAATATTTTAAGAGTACTTTATATAGCAGTAAAGCAGGGACTATTTAAACATGACATCCATATTCATAATGAGTGCACTTTGATCTGTAAACAGTCCTTAAAAATTAAGTAGGGATATTGCTTTTAATAGTGCGTTTGCTAGTCCTGACCTACAGGTGTGCACAAAGGGAGCGTGTTTCCTACTGCAGTCAATTGACTTCCCCTGATTTACAGCATGTTCAGACCCTGCTCCATGTGCTCCAGAGGTTTGAGTTCCATTTTCTATTTGGACCTGACTTGGATTTATTTTATTTTATCCCCCAACTAGTCCAGGCAGCAAGATAAGAATTACTTTCACACACGACTCTTTGTTTGCATAACACTTGCTTCCACTTAGTAAGAAATACATGGTTATTTCAAGTTACATTTCCTTTGAAAAACAATGGTTTAAATTGAGGCGTGAAATGTTCTGTTACCCTCCTTTTTTTTTCAACCTTTTTTAATATGGAGCTTCAAGTAAAAACTAATCGACTGACTCAAGTTTTATACCTACTCCTGTTTGTGTATTTGTTGTTTCTCATGGAGTTTGTACTAAACGGTAAATTTCAGAGACACATTTCATTTGAAGTTCAGTAACTTTATGAGAGGGCCATGCACCACTGCTGTGTGCTATCCTTCCCCCGGGGACTTTACAGATGTGAGTCTCGGTGCTTTGGATGGGTAGGAGGAAGGATGAGGAGTTGGGAAACATGGGCCATCCCTCTCAGCCCACAGAAACTTACTGATAAGGAAGCGGTGATGAATTTGTTGTGACATCCACTCTACTTTGGGAAACCTTTCTGAGAGAAGACTCTGGGACAACTAGGGACTGAGGAGCTACTGATAATGCTGTTTGTCTATGTAATCAGAGAGAACAAAAGATAACGGGAAAATAAAGGGAATCCACCTCAGCAGCTGTCTCCAGCAATGCTTTGTAGGCATAATGGGCAACCTTCTCCAGCTACTCACTTCCATTAAATGCTATTAACTTTACCTTTTTTTGCTCCTGCAAGAAGAATTTATGGGAAATCCCACACGAGAAACCTGGTAAAATGGTTCTTTATAGTACACATCTTTTTTCCAGAAGGAGGTATGAGTGTGTTCTTGTTAAAGAAAATCAGAGTACAGGAATTATTCTGCAGCCCCACAGCCAGCAACCTCTTAGTTGCAAAGCCACTGGCAGTCTACTGCCTGCAGAAGGTCCCTTCTCTGAATCTGAAATCCAAATACAAGAATACCAGAATCCAAAGCAGTGACTTTGATATCTAAGCTAACTTTAACCAGGATATTCTGTTCTCAGTAGCTGTCCAATTGTGATGGAAAGGAGCTCAGCATAGATGCTGCAAGGCTCTCCAAAGTGTTTTTAAGCCCTCAGCTGATGAAACCCATGTGAACATTGGCATAGTACTGTTGGTTAGGGCAGTAGTAAGATAAAGCCATCTCAGGTACACCCGCACCGCATCCATGGACGCAGTGCCTGTGTATCTCTATGATGCAACATTACATCCTGCTTCTCCCGGCTCCTGCTCCTCCTGGCACTGACTTTTCATACTGCCTGTGCTGGGAGCCTGTGTCCTGCTCCCACAGGTTTTCTCTTGTCTGAGGGTTCCAATACACTTTTTAAATACAAGGTCTCAACAAGACGAACTGCTCATAGCTGAATGTAAAACCACCTGCACCCCAAGGTCCTTCGGTCCTTTGGTTGAAAGAGAAGATGAGCTTGATGTCAGTGAAAATCTCACTAACTCAAGTGAGCAGTTGGAACTGGACCCATTTTTACTGCAAATAGGCTTACTTTTAAGTGACACAGAACTTGCTTGCTTGGTTTGTCGTGCCTGACATAAGTTGGTGGCAGAGGCTTAAGTGAATATGGCACTTGAAAGCTCATGAGAAAGAACAAATTTATAAAGCGCTTTCACTGGAACAGCAATAGAATCAAGAAAAATAGAAATAATTCCTTCTTTATAAAGTTGCATAAAACAAAAAATGGTAGACATCTCAGCTTTACTCTTCATAAGAAGTCTTTCAGGAAGTTAAAACAGAATCACAACTATGGGAAACCTGATCCGATCTTTTCTATGAGTAACAAGAATTATTTAGAATGCTACTCTTTTCAATTAAAAAGTGACCATCAGCAATTCTTTTTAATTATTTGGAATTTTTTTTTTTTTGTGGAATTTATCCTTCTTGTGTATTTATCAAAGCCCACAGAATTTTTCCTGGCATGAACACAGCACACTTTATACAGGCCTGGTCTGCATTCACATCAGTACAGATATGGCGGTGGGTGTGTGGTTTCCTTCTGAAATAGTTAATGGTTCAAGTCTTAGTGGACTGTTACCCTAGGATGAAGACACTTTCTCTTGATTTCATTACAGCAGCCCAAATTTCTGCAGTAGATAAGGCCTTGATATATGTAGTAAAAATAAGATGCTGACTTTAACAGATCTTAATCAGCCTATTTAAGGAGAGGCTGCTCTTGCCTCTGATTACTTAATTGTACCTTACTGAAGGAAAATTTCTCTCTCCTGATAAAGTCAAGGCCAATGTTCGTAAAAGACCAAATACTTGTAAGCTACAGACTGTACCTTGGGGGAGGTCCTTGAGCCAGGGAAAGGAAAGAAGAATAACAAGGAAAAATAAGGAATGTATTTTTTGTCACTTATCATAGACATCAGAAGAGAAAGAAGTTAGAAAAACTGAAACCTAAAGCAGTAGCTGTAGGCATGCTCTTACTAATTCAGATTGTTTGCTATTCATTTCTGTTTTAATGACTCACCAAGGTGTGTGACTACAGCTGGCTATTACCTTTTAAATAATGACGTTTCCAAGACAATACCTGAGTTTAGTGCTTTCAAAATGTAAACAGAAGATTTTTTGTTATGTTTTGCACAGCTTCACCTAGGTGAAGCTACATATTTGCATTCCATATCAGCCTGCTTTACCACTTTTCCTTAGAGGGATGTTATTTCCTTCCCTGTAGGAACAGACACATTCAAAACAGGAACCTAGGAACCCAGTCACCAAGTTTTGTAAGTTTATTCTGCAGTTAAAGACAATAAGAAG
>VYZM01005194.1:194-17600 GCA_013398915.1 Dromas ardeola
GGCTGCCAATTATAGGATTGCACAACAGGGGCAGAGTGAAAAAAAGTCCATTGTGGTTTCAAGGCACCAGCGAGCTCTGACGTTTTTTTGTTTCAGTTCCCTTAAATAAAGCGATGTAGCTGTGGGAAGCACAGGCCTCTGGGAAGCTGCTCTACCAGAGCAGCCATAAAAGCTGTTTCTTGCCGTGGCTCCGCCAAGCAGGACCACGAGTCCTCAGGTGGGCACAGCTGCGGCAGGGAGCAGAGCATCATGCCAAGAAGCAGCAGCATCTCAGAGCACTCTCCCAGTTTATTTCTGTTTAATGCCATTTAAAGTTAGCGCAATTACACAGCGGAAAAGAGAGAATCATCTTGAGGTAACATGCCTGAAGTCTGGGCAATGTGGTCTAACCAGGAACATGTTATTGACAGCCAACACGTGACAGACTCTCAGTATGAATAACACCGGCGGGCAGGCTTGCTGAAAGGAAATCGAATGTTGCAGAAACGAAATCAAGAGTAGGAGAGAAAGGAAACTAGATGTTTTATCTCTGAACTCGGTTATTTGTGCTGAATCAGCTTCAAGGTGTTTCCGTGCCACCCTGTAAGATCTTAAATAAATCTCTTGGTTATTGGAGTTCGTCTTCTCATCTTCCCAAGGCTGTCTGGTGTTGACATCTCCTGTGTTAACTGAGAAGCTGTTTGTTTCTCTCTCTGTCTCTCCCTTTTCCCGTTTCTGCAGACCGCAGTCGGCGGTTCCTGTTGATCCTCGCGGGTCCCAGCACCCGAGCAGGAAACACGGCTCTACTGCCGGGAGCACAAACCAAAGGTCATTTCGGGAAAGCGCCGTAGGGTGCGGCCTCCCAGAGCAAGGGTGATGATGGCCTCGGCAGGCTTTTTTTTTTTTTTTCCCTTTTGCTTTTCATTTCTTAACTCACTCCGACTCTCTTGTTCGCTCTTCCCTGGCACCATTCCTCCAGGGATCTTTCTCACCGTTATACGCAAAGCTTCATAAATCCTCCAGCAACAAGCATTAATCTCAACCTCACTTTTCAAGGAAACGGCTTTGTTCTGTGTTAGCAATTTTCTGGTGGTAACTGCGGCAAAGCTTTGGCCTCCAGCACTTGCTGCTGCTGCTGTGCTGCCGACACCTCCACTTTGGTGAGGGAAGAGTTTGTTGCAGATTTATACAGTTACATGAGATACTGCAGCTAATTCGACTTTGAGTTGCTGATATGATCCGTTACCAGACAGGAAAAGAAACCAAGGACACCTGCCTGCCTGCTGCTCAGCTGTAACCCCTGCTTGCACACGTCTTACCTGCTGTTTAAATGTTACCTAATGGCCCTACCACTAATTGTTAGGCGAACCCTAATGCTGTTCTCTCTTGCCTGCTTCCCTTGAAATTAAAAGCATATAATTTTCTTAGCAAAAGGTGAACTGCAGGCCTTGTTCATATATCACAGTGCTCTGTCACTGGCAGACAGGTGAACACCCATCTTTCCCTCTGCCACTCCCGGTGTGCCAAGCAGGCTGCATTACCTAATTATTTCCAAAATGCTCCTGAAAGATGACTCGCGTGTGTCTGATCTGGTGCCCACCAAAGCCAGAGTGGGCAAAGCAGTTTTCTTACTGACAGCAAAAATATTTGTTTGAGGATGAGGTTGGATAGCAGGGCCCCTCCTGGATACAGCTGGAGTGTAAAAGAGTTTATATCGACTGTGTGCTCTTTAATCAAGGAGTAACTGTGAGGAAGCTAGTTGACTGAAATTTCCTGGTCTTAGGTTGTTATGCAGTCAATTCTAAATCAGCCAGGACAGATTACCTGCTGAGCTGAATTTTCTGTGAAAGCAGAAAGCAGAGACACTGCAGGTGGCTCCTTGTAAGGTCATTCCCGATTCAGCCCATCACCAAAAAGCTTTCTAAAGAGCTAAAAAGGATGTAAGAGAGGGTAAAATTCACTAGGTAGTTTGTTAAGTGGGTTTTAGCACTCATGAAGATGACAATATCCTCATAAAGGCCAATCTTTGCAACTGCTATCCAGAAGAAGTGGGTATTGGTAAAGTAAATATTGGCGTGGCTCGCTGTTTATCAGGCTGGTGGAGTGTTTGCTGAAGAGCTCTCCTCCTCCTCCATGTGTGTAGGTGTCTTTGCAAATGCCAATCATACTGTTAGCACAGCTGCGCCACCACTGCTAGGTTTTTGCAGAAGTCCTTCCTTGGATGGTGAGTATGGTTATCTTCTGTCTTGCTATCTTTGTTAAGAATTTGAACGTGCTCCATTTCTGGAATTCACCATTGCTTGCTGGTCTGCCAGATCTTTTTCAGGCTCTGGTCACCTCCTGTTTCCCCTGTTTCTTACGCCTCCTCTGCACTTTGTCAGAATTTTTGTGCATAGTCGATGCAGCAGATGTGGGATCGAAAAAAGAAAGGGAAATCCCACGAGTGAGACTCTTGGCGCTTTCCTGGCATGCCTGTGCCTTGCAGCTGAGCCAGCAATCTGGTAACCCACGCAGGGCTCGTTATCAGTCACTTGCTGTGAATCACTGAAATATAGGAAGAGAATTAGGGAATCCAGAGGAGCTTTGCTGGACACTGTCATGGTGACCTGGGATTCCTGGTCTGGCACCGAGCTGGTCCTCAGTGCTGCAATGTCTCCCCTGTACCCTTCCAATGCTCTTCAGGTGGGACAGGAGCTACTTTGCATGGTTAGAAGCTTTTCAGACTATTCTGAACAATTTTTTCTCTGATCTGGGTTTTGGAAGTGCCTTGTTTGAATAATCTCCAATTGGATAAAGAATCACTTAATTACCCCAACTCCCACAAAGCACATTTCAAGTGGAAAAGGTTTTAACTGGAGAACTTAGGGTGAAGGTGAACAGAATTAAGAACAGAAGGTGGGGGCTGAGCCAAGGTGGTATGCAGTATCTTTTGTGAAACCTTCTGCTTTGAGATTTGTAGGGCTTAACTGTTTCATTCGCTCTAAAGGTAAGACCTCTACATTTGGAAAAAGCAGATGCTATTTTCAATGTTTCTTATAGAAAAATATAGGATCTCTTCTACAATTTGAATAATAAAATCATAGAATGCTTTGAGTTTGGAGACACCTTTAAAGGTCATCTAGTCCAACCTCCTGCAATGAGCAGGGACATCTTGCACTAGATCAGGTTGCTCAGAGCCCCGTCCAACCTGATCTTGAATGTTTCCAGGGATGGGCCATCTACCACTTCTCTGGGCAACCTGGGCCAGTGTTTCACCACCCTCATGGTGGTGTTTATTAAAAAATTCCTGCTGAAAGTCTGTTCCCATCTTTCTTATAAGCCCCCTTGAAGTATTGAAAGGCTGCAATAAGGTCTCCCTGGAGTCTTCTCTTCTCCAGGCTCAACAAGCCCAACTCTCTCAGCCCGTCCTCATAGCAGAGGTGCTCCAGCTCTCTGATCATCTTTGTGGCCCTCCTCTGGACCCACTCCAACAGGCCCATGTCCTTCTTGTGCTGAGGGCTCCAGAGCTGAACACAGTACTTCAGGTGGGGTCTCACCAAAGTGGAGAAAAGGGTTAGAATCACCTCCCTCGACCTGCTGGCCGTGCTTCTTTTCATGTAGCCCATGATGTGCACATTGCTGGCTCATGTTGAGCTTCTCATCAACCAATACCTTTAAGTCTTTCTTGGCAGGGCTACTCTCAATCCCTTCATCCCCCAGACTGTATTGAAATTGGGGGTTGCCCCAACCCAGGTGGAGGACCTTACATTTGGCCCTGTTGAACCTTATGAGGTTCACACAGACCCATTTCTTGAGCTTGTCCAGATCCCTGTGGATGGCATCCCATCCCTCAGGTGTGTCAAATGCACCACTCAGCTTGGTGTAATCCACTTGATTTTGCTGTCTGTGTCACTGATGAAGTTATTAAACAGTACTAGTCCCAATATGGACCCCTAAGGGACACTGCTCATCAGTGGTCTCCATCTGAACATCGAATTGTCAGTAATTTGTATGAATAGGAGATTAGGTGTGTTTGGTTACAGATCTTGGGGACATTTCTTTGCTATAACAAGGAAATAATGAGAATCTGATTTGGGTTTCATTTCAAAATATCTGTTTAGGAAAAAAAGGCACGAAAGTACGAGTCTATATTGTGATCATCACAGCCCAGACCTCAGAAGCTGGCAGGAGTATGGGAGCAGCTGTGCCCTTACACACACGCTGACAAGATACACCCATTTTGGGGTTCTCTGGTGAGTAAAATAATCTCCAGCCACCAAAGCATCACCGGGGGAGGACGGACCATTTCGATTTCTGGATCTGCAATGCTGTATCATGGCAGTGTGAACACTGGTGTAAGCCCTACTTCTCTATACAAACAGGTTGTGTTGGCTGAGAAGTGGGGCTGACTGAAATCATGTCTCAGTAAAAGCTGGCAGGATGGCCACAGACTGTGAAGGCAGAGGGACCACTTGACTCATCGCTAGACTGGCAACAGAGTTGGGTATGAGAGGGCTGACAACATCCCATGTCATGAGGTAGTTTCACTTCAAAGCTTTGCCTCCGATTACAAGTTCTGATTACTCTGAAATGAGTTCATTTCCTTTTCGGTTTTATTTTTCATATGCAGAAACATAGAGGGAGGGAGCGGGGTGTGACTTTGGCCGCTTGTTCTAAATGGGAGAGAAAACAGAAAGCCTCCCTGGAGATGGAAAGTCCCCTACAGCTGCTCTGCAGATTCGCTGCATGCCTAAAGAGGCACAAAGGGCTGCAAGAAGGAATGCTTCGGTAGCAATAACCTTGCATGGAAATGGAAGGAGGTTTGTCCCTTCCTGCCAAAAAGTGCTCCCGTTGGGCTCTCAGTGCTTTCTCGTTATGTGTGAGCAGCTCACAGAGAAGAGGAGGACATGCTGGAAGTGGTGAGGCAGGGCAGCTAGGTGCAGACAGGAGTGCTGTCTTTTACCACGCTGACCTTAGGGCTGGATCCATCCCCTTCCTGACTTCTGGGAAGCCCTTCTATGGGGAGCAGATCCATGTGGCACCACCAACCTGCAGCTGAAATCCCCCCTTTGTTAAATGAATGCCATGTTCGAGACCCTGCCTCGTGTCCGTGACATCAGGGAGAGCAAAACCAGCACAGAGCTGGACGCATTTTGTGTCCATGCTGGCTCTGAACATGGGGACAGTCTTCTCCCATGCATCCAGTCACGTGCTGAATCCTTGCTCCCTGCAGGCACACATTTGCTCGTGGGTGTGCTGCTGTGGGGTGTTGCTTACTGGTGGGAGAAGGAAAGTTGCTGGGGTGACCTTTGGCATTAAGAGAGCAAACAAACAAGCCAGAAATAAGAAGTCATCCTTCGAGGGTTAGGACACCGTGTTCTTCCTCACCAGAGATCTCTCTGCAGATGCGCCGGCTAACTCCAAGGGGTATAAAGGAGAAGTAAATAGGGGAAACAGGAAAAAGGGTTTTGCACTTGACAACAACAAAGTATTTTTTGCACTTTACCACCTGTTTCCATTCTCTGGGCCCTCTGTGCTTTGGGAAGGTCCCGGTGTCAGTGGCTCCCTGCCTCCCTGGCTGGTCTGGGTGCTGTGTGCGTGCCCTGTGCCCCTCGGCAGGGCTGTCACTATCCCCTCCAGAGCATGGATGCACGGGGGGAGGAAGCAGAGGGGGGTCACGGTCAGGAAGTGTGTGGGCTGCGTCCCAGAGGCAGGTGTGGGAGTCGTCTTTGTGTGGCAGCATCTTGGGTTGCTTCATGCTTTGTGGCCATGACGACATCCTCCCTGCCTATTTCATCATCCTGTGATGAGCAAAGAGGTTTAGCTGGTGGTGGGGGAGGGAGGGGTACATGGCCTCTGAATCTGGAAGGAGCTCTCAATCTGCAAAGACACAAGAAATCAGAGGGTTTTTTTTGTTGTTGGGGCTTTTTTTGGTTGGGTTGGGGTTTTTTTTGATTGTTTTTAACACAAGGCAATTTAATTGACAGGATGTGGCAGGACTCTGTCAGGGGATGGCTGGTGTGACCAGGCTGTGTCTGTGGTTACGGCAGAACATGGTGGCAAGCAGGGAGAGGAGAGGGTCTGCCTGTGACGAGGAGGTGACAGAGGACCTCTGAAAGGGCTGAGGAATGTGTGAGCGGTGGAGGAGCCTGCCTGGACAGGAGCCAGCTGCTGCCCACCTCCCTGTGGCTCTGTGGGATGCTGGGGACAGTTTTGCAACATGGAGTCAACAGGACCCTGACAAATTAGTCAAGAGCCCCTGTGGTAGTTTGCTGGTAAGGTCTTATAGGTACTTTCCCTGTCTGGACCCCAGAGCTGCCAGCAAGGGTGTCAGAGGGAGATGCGCCAGCTATGCCTCCTGAGTGCTCGGAGGAACCAGCAGCGTGCCCTGAGGAGGCAGTGCCCTAGAAGGTGCACCAGGGAGCAGATGCAGAGTGGGATGTCCCACGCCAGGAGTGTCATAGGGTCCCACTGAGCATGGCATGGAAAAGGAGAAAACTAGTAGCCCCTTCTGTGGGGCATCTGGAGAAGGCTGCCCCACGAGCCCCCACCCACTCCTGCAGGGACACCTCAAGGGCTGGTGGTCTGCACCCCACTGGTGGGGTTCACCTCCTGCTGGGAGGAGAATGGCTGGTCGGCTGTCTCTGTTGCCGCAGGCATCCTTGCTGACCCCTATGGTTGCTGGGGTGTCCCTGGTGACCCCATGGGATGTGATCCTTTTGGGGTGATCTCCATGGCATGTGACTCCCTCAGGTGACCATGGTGACTCCATGAGATGGGACGCCCCCCTCTTTGGAATGTCCCTTATGATCCTGTGGCATATCACCCTCAGGTGACGGTGGTAACCCCATGGGCTATGAACCACTGAGGTAACCTTCGTGACCCTGTGGGAAATGATCCCTGGACAGGGAAGGAGTGAGCAACATGGGGCTGCTTCCCTTGCAGACCCAGGCCTTTCCTTGCTGGCCTCTCACGGGGTTCTCCAGTTTCTCTGGAGATGTGGAGTCGTCCCCACCACCTCCTCCTCGAGCTGGTGATGAAGGTCCCATGTCCCGTCAGTCAGGCTGGGAAGTCATGCAGGGGTGCAGACTGTGGGCTGTTGGGGCAATCATTGCACTCCTGGGCTTCAGGTTCCTGCTGCCCATCAGAAGCCACATCAGGCAGAAGTCACCTTATATCTAGCAATGGCAGCATCTGAGTCTTTAGCCCAGGAGTTCACAGACACACAGAATTCCACATTTGGCCGATAAATCTGGCAGTGATCATGTCAAGTCTAAAAACCCAGAAGACTCAGGCAAGGAAAGTCCACAGAAGTTTGGATGCTTAGTCAAAGTAAATAATGTGAACTTTCATTTTTGGCTCAGGGCTGAATCACTATGAAAAGCACACTTTTTGTGGTATCTCAGCATTTGCCAAAAAGCAGAAAATGACGGCACCCGCAAAAACAAGTGAAATACCTTGTCAGGCTTTTAAAAACCTCAGTTAAAAAATTCTTGGTACTGTATGTGGGAAAAGAGGGTCACGAGGGCAGTCAGTGAATGACCCATTGGACCTGCAGTTCTGGGAAACCTACAAGGAATGAGGAAGAACCTCCAGAATCCTTGTTTATGAATTTATACCCCAAACAACAAAGCACGCACAATAAGCAATGCGCTGAATCTAGTATTGGCAACTCTGATAATCACTGTATCTATCCATGATATTCTTTGCAATACCTATTTCTGATTTTATTTGTTTCCCTATCCCCAGATTTCCCTTCTTTCACTTCATTTTTTTTTATTGTGACGCTTCTGGGTTTGGAACAACTGTTAGTCTCTTCTAGATGATGTCCTACCAACCAACCACATCCTTAAATTAAAGAAAAATATTAGAATTTAAGCAAACTTGGTGAAAAGTAACCATACTATTCTTCCTTTCAATTTTTTTTGTTGCTGTAGTCTGCTTATCCTAGGTTGTAAGATATTTGAGGTGAGGGTTATTGGTTCATGATACTATTATTAACTTTATTATTTACACTATTAATTTGCATAGATCATTTATAATAGAATGGTTGGAAATGTGAGGTATACATGTAATTGGAACAATTGCCAAAGTAATACATTTCACTTATTACTTATGAGAGGTTAAAGATCACATTCTTTCACAGATATATAGGCAAAGGGACCTGTAAGTCACAGCCTGCCTTCTAACATTGAAACAACAGTATTAGGTCTCTTTCATTAGTATATTTGGGAGATTTGTCACTAGAGAAAGATTGCAAATATCCTTAACTGTGACTTCCTATATTCATTCTTATGTGAATATTTCATTTTTCAGTTACTTTTAATATCCTCCCAACAGAACAGAACCTTATAAATAGAACATGACTTTACAAATCCAGCAAGTTGTAAAACCCAACTTCTGTGTGCATGGGAAAAAAAAAATGCAAGTTGAGAAATGAAGCAGTTGGCAGACAGGAAATGGAGCCTGTTCTGTGACCTCTCATGATAATAAGAGGGTTTGGTGGTTACAGACTTCTCCCAGGAGCAGAACATGGTGTGTTGTTTGTACAGCAAAGAGAAGGACAGGTTTCATAATGGAGCAGAACTTGTAAGAGCTGCAGTTGTGGTGCATACAGACATTTCCCACCTGCTATTTCTTTTCGTCTGTTTACTTCTGTTCACATCCAGGGGTTTGCTGCTAAGGCAAGATGCAGAACAACGCTTTTTGGAGGGAGGACTCAAGGCAGCCTGATGCTGAATCGGTGCTGTGCACTCGACCATGAAGGGAGAGATTTTCTCATGCTTGTTCTCTGAATAGCTAAGGTCATTCCAGCTGGATGCATGTGGCTGCTCTTCCATCCCCACCAATAACCAGTGTATGGGCACACCCAGTGGCAAACGTGATGGAGGGAAATTCTCAGTGTGAGTCGAGGATTATTTGGCAAGAAAGTTATCGGAGTGGAGGATCAAAGTCACTGTGTTCTCTGGGATAGTGGGACGAGTACATTTTCCTGTGGTATAAAGTATTTGAACCCATGCTGTGGGCGTGAGGGAGAATCAGCATGGCACATTGATCATTGCCAGGCAGGGTCAGCTCGGGCACGTGCCTGTAGTGGTGGCTATGGGACACCTCAGAAAGAAGATGCTTGGACTACTGAAAACAGGACATTCATGAAGTCATCTTTCCCTTCTTTCATTCTACCAATTTCTGGCAATCTAGAAGAATAAGGACTCCTTGATTCTGAAGATACATTTGAGGGCTACCTATTAAATAGAATTAACTATATTTAATCCTATAAGAGTAAGTTTTCTTCTGAACCCATTTGCACTTTTGACTTGGACACTATTCTTTGGCAGCGTGGCTAAATTCTGCACAGGAGTTACCAGCCTGCAGGCTGGTTATCATAGCTCTAAATCATGATCTAATAATTTTTTTCTGCTAGCTCTGCCAACATGACTCATTCTTTATTTGGATCATTTGCAAGACGTGTGAGCTAGATAACTGCGCTAAACGTCGGAAATCCAGGAATGATGAGACACATTCGCAGAAGTAAATGTAGGGCAAGTCTATTGTGTCTCTAAGGGTGTCTGGTTAGTCTCTTTAATTTATGCCTATCGGCATAGAAAATCAGCTGATGGGAGAGTCTGTTTAAGAACAAAACTGAGAAGAACCTTTATGCAAAAGAGGAAGCAGTCATCAAAACTTGTCTATGCAATTATGGGCTATACACCACTTACTTATATTTACTGAAACAGAGGAAACGGAACAACTTTAAACTACATGCTTAAAATGTGCTTCAACCAATAGCCAGCATGATTAAAATCTATCTTCACACCTCTTTGCTTTGGCCTTAATTGATGTTTCCATAGTTCAGTAATGTCTGGTAAGGAGAAGCGGATAAGAGGCCTCTCTACAACTCATTTTTATAGTGTTTCTCTGATTGTTTATCAGAGAATTATCAGGAAATCTTGCTCCTAGGTATAGACTAGCCCAGGATGTTGTGGCTGTTGACAATGTTAGGGATGGTGAGAAGGGCTCCTTTTAAAAGGATAAAGTTTGAAGTTTTAGACCGGTGACAATTTTTACTTATTTTCAAATGATGAAGTATAGAGATTAACAGGACTGTGGGGAAAGATGGTCTCAAATAAGACCATTAAACTATGTTCTCAAAGTGACTAAAAATGAGAAACCTGTGAAAATGAAGGGAAAAGACAACAAAAAAAAACACCTCCAAGGACCCCTTATGGGAATATATATATTTGCCTCTCTCCCTCCTGTACAAACTAGAAAGTAGCCACTTCTTATTATGCAGGGTCAGATGATTAAATTGCTAGATAGTGTGCTGGAAGGTGACTCTTTATTTAATGCCGATCCTTTCTACAATCCATTGTGTCATGGACTTTTAGCCTAACCACAGCCTCTCAGTAGAAATCCCCGATAAGTAATGTTTTCTCTTTCCTTTATTCCTTTGACATTTATTGTACAAAAGCTATGTGGAAGTTGTTGCTGTTTTTCAAGCCATTGGTGCAGAGGACAAAGATTGAAGCAGAGGCCACCCAGGGAAGGACCTAATAATCAGATAAATAGTTGTACCCCTTCCCTAAGTTCTTTTCTGTGGCCCCCAGAGCTGGGGACTGAGCCAGGCACATGGCATTGGGACAAGCATGCATGAATGGGGCATGGGATATGCCATCTTTCTTCTTTGTTGCCTCAATTTAGTAAACCCAATTACTTGATTTAATACTTGCATCAATCGATTACTATCCCTCCCCTTAATACTGGCCCCTTGACTTAAAATATTGCTGCATATCCTCAAAGAGCTGCCCCAGTGGGACACTGGCAGGACCACAGCAGCATGGCCAGAGACGTGCCCCTCTTGCAACATCTCCGCCTCTTCTGCCCTTGGCTTGCCTTTCAGAGCCCTTACATCCCCATCCTGATTTCTGAGAGGATGGGTGTGGGATTGAAGGTGCACTAAAAGGTGCTGCCCCTCTTCTGTGTCTGTGTGGGTGCGTGCCAGGAGGAGGGGGGGGTGCTAACCACTGCTGCTTGCTTGGAGACGCAGATGCCCCCTCTGCGGTGGCTTCTGCCACCCGTCGCATGCTGGGTTTCACAGGAAAGTGAAAAAATCACGGGAAATCTCAGTGGTGCCTGACTCTGTGTTGCAGTTTCATGAGCTCCCACTCAATAGACTTCACTAGAGGGCCTGTTTGATATCTTCTGTTCTCCTTCCCTCCTTCTCTCTTCTTTCTTCCTTTTCTCTTTCTCTTTTTCTTTTTTCTTTTATTTTTTTTACTTTTTTTTAAAATAAAATATATCTGTATACCACCTTGTTAAACCTCAGCATTTTGCATTGTAGAACTGCTCAGATATCTGCAAAAAATGTTTGTACTGTGCCCCAGTGTAAGGGAACATGCAGATGACAGCTCTTGGCAGAATTTCATTTAATTGCTCACTGAGGTGGCCTGAAAAGCCTGATATTCAGGTTTGCTCAAAGAGGACCTGAAATGACCCTGTGTTTGAAGAAGATGCCCTCATGATGGTAGACACCCTGTTCAGTCGTTTGATCTATGGCAGCAAAGGCACTGCCAAAGCAGAGAGTTCTTTGAAAACTACTCTGGTTTGTCCTCTGCATGGTAAAACTCATTTTACAAATTTCCTTCCTTGTATTAGCAAAGCCATAATAATGATCAGTCATGCTTCCATGAAAGGGTTTATTTTAAAAAAAAAGGGGAATGAACAAGAGAAAGAAAACACCTTGATTTTCGGAGTAAGATGCCCAGAATTTACACAGACAGATGTGATGGCTATGCGAGGAGTTTCCAAACCCAGCCTTTGTTTAGACACCTTCATATAGTCTCCAAATGGAATGAGGAAGACAAAGTCTCTTTTATTTGAGTGTGGTCCTCCAAAACACTTTCCAGCTCTCAAAAGAAATGGACAGAAGGTGCTCACTGAGGACATTCTTCAGTTCAGTCTTGAGAAACCCATAATTATGCCATGCTGCACCTCCAGTGCTCTGCTGCCCATCTAGATGTGCTGGGGACTCAGGTGCCAAAGATACAATGGAAAAAGGGGGCAGTATGGGGTAATGGAAGTTTTAAAGTTTCCAGAACCTTTGAAGCTGCTTTGGGATGAAGGAGAAAAGGACAAGGAGTGAAGAGGAAAGTACCAGAGATGGTAAAGGATAAAACTACGGCATTTCCATGTGCTGGGGACAAGTGGCCGTGGAAGCTGCAACAGGAACCTCAAAACCTGGATGGTCTCTTACTGTCTTATAGCTGATAAGGTGAAACCCGTGGGGAATGTACAGAGCTCAGTGCAGGAAGCTGATACCGAAGCTTTTCCAAGGCTAATTTCCTGGAAAACAGCTCTTCTGGTGCTCTTGGATTGGAAACACAGAGTTGTTCTGCAGAGAGGAAAACTAACGGAAACCAAAGCCTGATCATTCAGCAAATCCTGTGAAAATGAAGCTTTGCAGGAGATAATTCAGGGGGAGACTGTGAAACCTTATAGAAAGTAAGTATTGCATTATTTAAACGGAGGGTTAATTTATTGCTCCGCCTGAGTGGGCACGTCACCACCACCCAGAAGTCACCCAGCAATGAGTCATCTGCCGAAGCAGCCCTCAGCCCGCTAAAATTATCGCCCATTATCCAGCTTTGCTCAGGTCTTGTATTCAGTCACCCTCATTTTACAAACCAAACCCAACGTTACTGATTCAAAAACCACAAAAAAGCACACTCTTTCAAGGCTGGTAGAAAATAAATATCTAAATTTTTGAACTCTGTGACAAGCCTTTCAGATATTACTTGCTGGCTGAAAGGCTTAATCCTGAAAAAGTCCCTGCTTCAAAGCACACGGAAATCGGTCACCCTGTTTTTGTCACGCTTCTGTAACTACATATATTGAAAGGTCCCCAAAGCCCACCCCACTGATCTTTTCTATTTGTAATTTTGTGAAAAACCTCAGACCTCACCTTAAAGTTTTCTCATTGCAGGTACCTTTTTTGATTTAAATGTGGTTGTTGAGGTCTGAGGTTTTATTCACCCTGTCTGATTGTGGTGATAAAGCTATTTTCTCTGACCGGCTACAGTAGCAGAATCCTTTGGGCAAAGTGGGCTGAGCAGTTCCGTTCCATCGGTATTATGTGCTGTAATCAAAGATCAATATTGTCTGATTAAGAAGACCTTCATCTGTGTGGCTGACATGTGTGATTTTTCTGGAGTTTATATAACTGAACGAGCTGCTGAAAAGGAGCACTTGCATTTTCCTGGATTTTACTAAGTGCCTCTTATCTCACTTTATCATTGCTGGCTGATTGAAGAAGCAATGACCATCTGAAGGTGAGATCCTGCTTGCCTGCCTCAGGGTCCACGCTTTCACTTAGTGGCAGTTACCAGGAGAAGTAGTGCTCTGGAAGAAAGGGCCTCTGAGCCAGTTATGAGAAAGCATCAGGTTCCTTCAGAAACTTAGCACGTTTCTTGGAGTCTGGGCAACACAACTGGAGGGGCCGGATCCCACCCTGGAAAACTGAGTTCCAGTGTGACTATGTGAGGTCTTCGCACACAGGTCACCCCTGCGGAGAAATATTTCCCGATAGATAATTTGATATTACGTGTTGGAAATTCACACTGTAGCATGAATTCCTCCAGTTTGGAGGCAGGCACAATACCATGCTATTAAATGGGTGACCAAAAATTCATATCAGCTATTTGCAAACAGCTGCAAGTTATCTCTGCAAGAGAAGAAAGCAGCAACAACATTCCCTTATTATTTGGAGTTGAAAAACTGATTTTAGAATAGAATGATGTCATTAGGCGTAGTTCTTGTCCAGAGAAGCTAGTTAAGTCTATCAAAATGATGTTTTCTGACTGCTCCCCACATTTCTAGCCTGCAGTCCCAGGCACTCTGGGGCAGGGCTGGGAGCAGCCCAGCCTATTTGAGGTCTGCAGGTCCCTCTCTGGAGCCTGTTGTTCTGCAGAGAGGAAAACTAACGGAAACCAAAGCCTGATCATTCAGCAAATCCTGTGAAAATGAAGGCTTTGCAGGAGACAATTCAGGGGGACACTGTGAAACCTTATAGAAAATGAGTATTGCCTGTCCTGATGGCACTGATGGCTCATGGCTAATGTGGGTTCACGGAAGAGAGGGTTCCCTTTAGTCACGTAGTCTTTAATAACAAAAATAATTCCAGTTATTTGGGAATATCAAATGAAATTTCCGCCTCTGGTTCTGTGTCATTGTAGAGGAGCAGGAGACAGCTGTGGGGGCTGTGTCTGTTCTGCATGAAAGCAACGCTGCTGCAAGTTCTGCTTCATTGTCATGAAGGTGTCTGAGCGGAAATTTTAGATGTGTGGTTGTAGTTTGCAGCTCGCTCGGTTAGGAACGAATTTTCCGACTTCACCAGAGTGCTGGGTAGGAAGGATGGTGGATGCAAAATGGCCTTTTTTTGGTCATTGTGCATATACAGCAGCTGGGCGAAGTTTCCGTAGCTGTGCTGCTCAAGGCAGTGCGTCGTGTTTTCAGGCCAGGGACCAAGAGGAGGAACATCCATGGCACCTGTGCATAGGCAGGGTCCACATGACAGCCGAGCCCCCGTCTCTGGCCCAGCCACCCACATGCAGCAGATGGGTGCAACTCTACTGCTGGTACTGATTTATTTTTGCATCTGGGCTTCATGCCACCTGTGAGCCCCGTGGGAAACCAGCGAGAAGTTCTTTTGTGTGTGGGTGTCCATAAGCACAGGTCTGTGTATCTTCTCCCTTGGGGACCCCTGGGCTCGGGATCAGGGAGCAGCAAGGGCTGCTCTGCTCGCTGTCATCTCCATCTGGCAGAGGTTACCACCTCATCAGCCAAACTGGCAAGAGGAAACTGGTGTCTGGCTGGAGCTCCAGCACCTCAAACTAAAGTGCAATCTCTCAGCTTAAAACATTTTGGTGGCAAGCGGTGCCAGGCTTTAAACTGTCCCTGGAGAAGCACAGGTTTCCTTCAGCTGCTTCTGCTGTGAGGTGGAACTTCCCTGTATGGGGGCAAAATGGATAATTATTAAAAAATATCAAGCAATTTATGAAATTCATAAAATGTCTTACACTTGGCCACAGTAAGCCATGACAGATTTTGCTTCTCAGGGCTGTAGACCTAATGTTGGCTTGTGCAGGACGTAGGCGCTTGCAGTCCTGCTTCAGAGGTTTCCACAATGCAGAAATGGCATATTTGCCAGACAGGGAACCATCCCTGTCTGGTTTCACTCAGATCCCAGCAGCCATGGACTAAATTCCCTCTGTAAAATAAGTTTATCATTCAATGCAGTCTGGTTTTCTGTGTAGCAGGTGGAGGAGATAAGAAATTGTGTCTCATATCTCCAGCAGTACAGGGGGAAGGTACCAAGAGGGTTTGCTGAGACTTAACATGGCCGAGGATACGTAGAAGTGGAAAGAGCAGGATCACGGGAGGCAAGTCCTTACTTCAGGGTGTCAAACCCTGCAGAACTGGACTTTGAGTAAAATCTGTACCTGCCTGCCCAGGTCTTTAGTTCAGTCCAGAAATGACCAGGCATCAAACTGATCCTGAGCATTCCTGTTCAGCCTGGGGAGATTTCTCATCAAACCCATCGTTCTGCACATGCCATAGTTTCCTCTCCCAAATACCATCCATTTTCATAGGCAAGCAATGGTATTTCTGACTTTCCAAGGGAAATGCCTTCTTGCTACTCTCATTAACCTTTAGTAAAAAAAGCAAGAGTGGACAAAAATGACACCTACTGGATACCTCTATGTAGCTTCTCTAGTAGAGGTCTAAAAAATATAGGTCTTTTAAAGGATCTGGTTACTACAATCATTGGGCTATTTTGGAGCCTTGAGAGTCTAAGTACTTCTGGTCTCTAATAGGATTGTGGGTATTGTTGTTATATTTATAGCAAAGTGTGTTCAAATGCAAGACATCTAAGGACGAGACTAATGTTTTTCAGGAAATAATTGCACAATTTCTGTAATTTAGTTCCCTTGCCCATAAATTGTGGAAGTCCTGGGTTTTTTTTCCTTGTTGCATTGGACTACATTGTTTGGTCCTTGAATGGTATTTTAGAGCTGATTAAATAAATAGAAGAATGATTAAAACTCCTTATTGATTAAAACTCCTTATTGTACCCTTATGGCATCCAGTTTTAAAAAAGGTAGTAAGGAGAACCCTTAAGAAGGACCGACCTCTGTCAGCCTCACAACTGTGCCTGGGAAAGTCATGGAACAGATTCTCCTGGAAGCTACACTAAAGCACATGGAGGGCAGGGAGGTGATTCAAGACAGCCAGCATGTCTTCACCATGGGCGAATCTTACCTGACCAAGAAAGTGGCCTTGTATGGTGGAGTGACTTCATCAGTGGACAAATGAAGAGCTACTTATGTCATCTATCTGGACTTCTGTAAGCTCTTTGACATGGTCCCCCACAACATCCTTCTGTCTAAATTGGAGAGATATGAATGGGCTATTCGGTGGATAAGGAATTGGCTGGATGGTTGCATCCAGAGAGTAGTGGTCAATGGTTCAATGTCCAGATGGAGATCAGTGACAAGGGGTCCATGTTGGGACTAGTACAGTTTAATAACTTCATCAGTGACACAGACAGCAGAACCAAGTGCACCCTCAGCAAGTTTGCAGATTACACCAAGCTGAGTGGTGCAGCTGACACACCTGATGGATGACATGCCATCCAGAGGGACCTGGACAAGCTCAAAAAGTGGGTCTGTGTGAACATCATGAGGTTCAACAAGGCCAAGTTCAGGGTCCTGCACCTGGGTTGGGGTAACTCCTGGTATCAATACAGTCTGGGGGATGAAGGGATTGAGAGCTGCTCTACCCAGAAGGACTTGAGGGTACTGGTTGATGAGAAGCTCAACATGAGCCAACAATGTGCACTAACAGCCCAGAAAGCCAAATGTCTCCTGGGCTGCATCAAAAGCAGCGTGGCCAGCAGGATGAGGGAGGGGATTCTACTCGTCTAAGCTCTCGTGAGAATTTGAGTACTGCATCCAGCTCTGGAATCCTCAGCACAGGAAAGACATAGACCTGTTGGAGCGGGTCCAGAGGAGGGCCACGAAAATGATCAGAGGGATGCCTTTTCTCCAGACTAAACAACCCCAGTTCCCTCAGCTGCTCCTCATAAGACTTGTGCTCCAGATCCCTCACCAGCTTCATTGCCCTTCTCTGGACCCACTCAAGAACCTCAATGCCTTTCTTGTAGTGAGGGGCCCAGTATTCAAGCTGCGGTCTCACTGGTGCCAAGTAAAGGGGAAGATCACTGCCCTAGTTCCTGCTGGCCACACTGTTTCTGAAACAGGCCAGGATGCTGTTGGCCTTTTTAGCCACCTGGGCACACTGCTGGATCATGTTCAGCCTGCTGTCGACCAACGCCCCCAGGTCCTTTTCCGCTGGGCAGCTCTCCAGCCACTCTGCCCCAGGCCTGTAGCG
>VYZM01005194.1:30663-57034 GCA_013398915.1 Dromas ardeola
AAAGGGGTAATTTTTGTTAATTCTCTTTTTTTTTTTTTTTTTTTTTTGTCTTTTCCAGTGGCCTTTATTTTGTCAGTGAAAGCCAGGGTATGCAGTTTCATAGGGGACAAAATTAGCTAAAGAAAGAGGTTTAGGTCAAGTGGGAATCATCTATACTGAAACAAACAACCGGCGGAATAAAAATGGAGCACAACTTTTATGTCAGCAAGTTTGTCTGGAAAAAGCTTCAGCACTTGACAGGAACACAAAATTTTGGCAGTGACAGAACTTTGGAGGAAGGGAAGGAGAAAAATGACAGAAGGATTTTTTTTTTAAGTGAAACTGGTTATGTAGAGGTGCTCGTGATAACTTTACTGCTCTCCTGTTGAGTTCCAGCACAGACCAAATGTGTTAGGCTCTGTCCAAAATAAGCAGGATTTGCTAGCTTCAGGCTTCCCCGAAGCCTGATGTGGCAAAATGGTCCCATTCCAGTGTGATGAACAGGTTTGAATTTTCCCTTTGCCTCTTTTGATGAACTCAAGTAAATGGCATGTCCGCTGGATCTTGGTCTTATTTGTTGTGTAATCACACATCCATAGGTGCATACCTCAAAGCAGTTTTTCCAGATGACTTGCTTTTGGGATCCCTTTTATCTGATGACCAATGATTCTAGTCTGGATCCGAGAACCTCTTCACAAAACTGTAACAGTTTTGATAGGGTTTAAAATTTAACAAGTCAGCATTTCCGGAAATGGAAAAAAGTACTTTTTTGAGAGAGCTCCCAGCTGGTACTGCTCAGATCACAGTATCTGGCATCTCTCTGAAACAAAAACAGATGGAAACTTTCAGGGCATTTCATCCTGCTCTTCTTGTTTCCAACCATTTGCTTTCAGGAGTTGGGACTTCGAGAAACACTAAATCTGGTAAGATGGGTAAGAAAACATGAAAGTTGGCAGTACAGAGTGAGACGGTCCTGAGAAGGTCCTTAAGTTTCATCTCCTTCATCTATAACTGGTGAGTTTTCAGCCTCCAGTGTAATGGCTTGACTGTGATTATTCTCATACAACCAGCTTGGGAACAGTTAAGATGCCATTTCCACTTCACTTGATTTTAAGTTTTTCCTTCTCCCTCCCTCCTACTCCCCCTCTCCCTGCTTCTGGCAAAGTTCTCCTTTTTTGCTTGTCCCTCTAAGGAGGCTGCAGCCTGTAAATGTGACTTCTGTCTATGTATTAAAGAACAAGGTGGAATGTACCCTACACACCTCCATGTCTCTGTTCTCCACTGAAACGGAAAGGATGGAAGTCGCTCTATTGGTGAGACTGGGGAGAGGCGCTCAGAAGAGAGCGCTGTTAGTATATCTATATTACATTAAGCAAATACTCTTAATTTACCCAGGACTTCTGACTCTGTGTTGCTAATTTCAGACTAGGCATGGCTCCTTGGTGCAATGGGAGTTGGCCAAAGGGCCGGAGAGTTTTGCTTTCCGCTTTGGTCTCCGATTAAAGTTGTTTCTTAGAATAGAGTTGATTCCTGGGAACCTTGTGTTGATATGGGGCTGAGATCTCCAGGTGGTGGCCTCTCATTTCTTGGTCAATTCTATTCCAGGATTGGCACATATGCGTTAAGAAAATGTTACTTACAACATATACGCACCAAGAAGGGGAGTTGTCATGGGTCAGGATTAAGGTCTATCCAGCCACCTACTCTCTCTTTAACAATAATGTAAAAGATGCTTTCAGAAGAATTTATAAGAATTCAATAGAGTGAAAACTCCTCTGCTGTACCTTTCTAGCTCCAGTGATTTGGTACATGGTGACTTCCAGAGCCGGAGCTGGTATCTTTGTCTTGAAAGTCTCCTGATGGATTTTTCTTCCACAGATCCATCAAGCTGGGTTTTGAATCCACGCAAAAAATTCAGGGTTCCCATGGTAGTGAATTTTCAGTTTGAAGCTGCCTCTTTCTCTGCAGTTAATTTCTTCTACACTTTTCACACCCACCTGCCCAGGGCTGTGAGGGCCTCTACTGCCCTGCACAGTACTGCTAGCCATGCCAGCCACCTTTCCAGGTCATCTATAGGTAGAACAGCACAAATCTTGGAGAGAGCCAGCTGGGTACCTTCTTCCACTGAGAAAACCTGTGTATTTGTACACTGTTTTTCCCAAATACATGAACATGAGATCTTTCTCTTTTGTTCCAGGACTCTTGTTTCTAAAGAGTATTTGGTGAGCAATAATGTCAAAAGTCTTACGTGAAGATATAGCTTGTGTCTATGCTGCCAGAAAACTGCTTCCCAGCACATGCTGGTCTTGGACACAGACAGAGTCTGCCTGTTTTACTCCCTGATGAGGCTAACTCATTTGACCATCCATTTCTGAGAGGTGGTAAGGACAAGGTAAGCCAGGTCACACTTAGGTCTCCTCCCTATGCAAAGGTAGCTCTCCAGTGCTCTGCCAGGATCATGAAAAAGGCCTTTATGCAATACCTGAAGGCATGCAACATATAATCCTAACTTCATACAATAAAAACAGAAGTCCGGGCTACAACACAGCCCTTAAATAATTTCATATGCTTAAGTGACCCTCTTTTCTATCCCTCTTTCCTGTCCACCCCATATGACCCAAATCAGTTGTTTTAGGGCAATGGAAACACCGTATGTTTCCCAAAGGAGGGCAACTGCTATGAAAGTCAACTTGTTAATCTACATAACACAAGTGGCTCTGGACCACTTGGCAGTGCCTGCAAGCCTTTACTTGCTTTCGAAGATGAGCTGTCAAACAGTGCTGAGCACAGGAGCATAGGTGGATTGCTGTCATGGGGTGCCCCTTGCAGTTGCTCTGCGGAACAGAATCTACCTTCTGTTTTCCAGGTTTGGACCATGTGGAGATGCAGGGTCCTGCAAGAGATGTTGTTAGGAGGGCAGGTCTGCAGGCAGGCATAGGACACGTTTTCTTTGAATTACCTTGGAGTCAATGTAGCATGAAGGTTTCTTTCTGGAGAAGACCTAAAAGTGAAGCCCCAACCAATTTTGATGAACTTTGGTGTGCCTGAGCAGCCCTTGCCTACTGCTGCCTCCTCGGTTCTGACCTCCTTAGTTGTACTGGTACTGTGTTGTACCACACAAGATGATGCGTGTTGTGCTGTGTGTGAGCTGGTGTTTGTAGAGAAAGCTCTTAAACTAGCGGGGTGGGGGTGGGAAGAAGGAAAAAGGGGATGTTTTTTATAATGGTATTGCTGTCAAAAGAAATACATGTCAAACGTGCATATCTGGTAGCACTATTTCTTGGCATATTTGTGTTTAACCCCACGTCTTCATAAATGCTATGATATGGATCTAAAATTCAGGTCATCGTATTCTTATCTTCAAGTCCATTCCTTCAATGTGTTAATGAAAGAAAAAATCTGTCTGTTTACAGCCCAGTATATTTTCATAACAGCAATAACTAAATGAAGGAACAAATCTGAGATCCAAAGACTGTGCACCTCTAAACCCCTCTCTTCCAGTCACGTCAGTCAGTTCTCCCTGGAAATTGGGCTAGGGTCTCCTTGCGCTGCTGTATGCGAGGAGGCAGAAAAGTGACTCCAGATTGATGCCAGCACGTAAGTGAGGAGAAAGCAGGGCCAATATTCACTCTTTCAACTCCAGAGGTCTTGACTTCATTTCCCTTTGCTTTTTAGCTCTGCACAGCATTGGAAGGATTTTTTTATATAAGAATGTGAAGCAAAATAAAGCTCTGTATCTGGGAATCTGTTTTTATACGGAAATCTGGCATACAGAGGTTCTTTCCTTCAACAGGACTCTACTTCTGTGAGGCTTCCCACATACAAAATTTAAGAGACTAAGAAAGCACAAAATGCCAAGTCATCAGCATTTCCTTTCTGGACTCATGGTTGCTACAGCCTTGAAGCAGTTTGATGCTTTCCAAGTAGGAGCAGGAGTTTCTTTACGGATATTTACCCAAGCTACTCACAGAGAAATTGCTTATAGCTGTGCAGCTCGCTCAGTCCCTGTGAATGACACCTGGTTTGCCAAAAGGTTTTGCTTACAAAAGAATTTCTGATAGAAAGAGTTTCACTGAGTACAGTTTGTGTGAGTACACTAGCAAAGCATCTCTGGCACATATATGTCACCTTATGTTGGAAGATATGTTTTTTGTGTAAGCTAAAAAATCACAAACCCAAAGCATGAAGAATTGTTGGGAAATGAGTGAATCACTGAAATGTGGATTCATTTCTTAAACACAAAAATCGAGCCCATGAGAACTTGCCATTTCCCCCAGCCTCACAGAAGATTGTATTGCTGAGAACAAGAGTCACTTCTTTGGAATTTCTGCTCAGCGCTTCAGTTCAAAACTGTTTGTTAAAAAATGAAACAAATGCACAATGTGGAGCAACTCATCAGCTGGGGACAGTTCTGACAACGATGCTTGAGAGCGCACATTAAGGCATCAGTAACATCTTCCAGTCTTGCTGGCAGGAGAAGGAAGAGAGCACTAATTCTTACTTGTTTATGCTAGTTTTGGATGTTTGGAATTATTGATATGTCCCTTGAAACTGTCTCTGATCATTTCCCATTCAGCGCAGAGGCATGTGGTGCTAAGCAGAGACCTGGCCTAGCTGCTGGACATTCTCCTGCTGAACTCAGCATCCGAGCTGTTCATAGCAGCAACAGATGTTTCTGCTTTTTAAGGTCTGTGGGAACCTCACTTAACTTTTTTTTTTTTTTTCTCCTTCTTCCTTGTAAGAACAAATGCCAATATAGCTGAGATCCAAACAGTTTGACCTCAGCTTTATGTTATTATTGGAAGGTATTGCAACTGGATATCCTATTGTCCATTCTCAAGTAATAAGGCGATAGCTATTAATGCTGTATTTGCTTTTTCACGCATAGTTTCTATGTGTTTGTTATTCTGCTACTTCCTGGCGATAAATAGGGGAACACATAATCACTGTTGCCTTCAATGCAAGGGGGTCTGTGAGATTCATCTCATTTCAAAAGCATTAGGCAAGCTTAAAAATAAGCTCGCTAGCAACTAAAACAGCACGTTCCCTTTATGTTAGTGCCATAACCAGTCACCTGGTATGTTATATCAGAGGGATCCCTTTCAACGCTATTCATAAGGTGTGACTCTGTCCTGACTGCCCAGATGTAGATATCTCAGAAACCTGATTTGTGTGTGTTAAATGTGAGACTTTCAGAATGAGTGCATATATTTCAATTGTTATTACTTGAGTTGTTTTTTTTTTTTGAAAAAAAAAAAGGGCTTAAATCTGAGCCTGTCTTCATTCCCTGTATGTCAGTAATACCTGCTTTTTGCCAGAGACCCTTGCTAGACGGGGGATTTACTTTCAGGAAAAGATGGGCTTTATGCCATATTTCCACAGGTAGCTTCTGAGTGTGAATTAACAGCTTTAATTTCCAGCAGAAAGTCCTTAGAAGCGTTCTTGGCAGTGCTTGATCAGAGGAGGTGCCAAATTCCAGCAACCCTTGGCCTCCCTGCCCAAGTCCCAGCATTCTGAAGATGTCACGTGGCGTGAGGCTCTGTGGCAGGTCTCTGCACTGCCTTTTCTCTGGAAGAGAGTTGGACCAAGTTGAGTGGTCAGAAAGGAGCCATGGGACCAAACCATGTCTGAGCAGGGTATGAAACATGTCCCTGCTTTCACAGCATAGGCTCTGGCATGCCTCCTGCTCCGTGATCACCGTCAGCAGCTCTGAAAATGAGCCAACTGGCTGCATCTCATGTGTGGGGTCGTGAAGTGGGAGTGACATCCCAGGACTATGTTGGACATGTGCAGTTCCTGGAGAGGAACCACTGGGAACCTCTCTTTGGGAGAGGAGGGCGGCGTTTGGGGCAGGCGAGGTCTGTCTCCTGTGTTCCCCAGCAAAGGATAACTGATTACTTCTCCCACAAGCGGTTTTGCCATTTGGTTTGTTCGAGCAACTCCTGTCACAAGCCCAAACGCAGCTCTTGGTGGTGTCCTTAGAATAAGGCAGTGTTGGCAGGGTAAGACAACCATCAATACATGGTATATGATCCTGGCTTAAGATTATATGGTCTGCAGGCAAAGGAGTAGCAAACTGCACAGCCAGGTTTTGCTTCAGTCTTGAAACTAAATGTTTTTATGTTTGGTTGAAAAATAAAAGGTGTTTTTTTCTTTCTATGCACTGGGCTCCCAGCTTTCTGGGCAGTAACATTTCAGATGAATTGAATGTTTTAGGAGATGCCCGCTTTTGCTGCAGTGCTGCCCAGGGCTGGTGCAGGGGATAAGATCTGCCAGCCCCGTGTGTACAATGTGGTGCTGGAAGGAGATGAGGGAACCAGTGTCCTGTCATGGGAAATGCAAATCCCTCCAACTTCCTGCTATTGCTGTTTGTTTGGAGATGGCTTAAGACTGAAAAATGAGACTGATCTGGCAGTGGTTGCTTTACTGAATTTTCCACTCACTGGCCTGGTACGGTGCGGTACCAGGGTATGCCTGGTGTACAGCCCCCCTGGGACAACCGATGAGACAGGGTTTCAGCCTGATGATTCAGCAGCAGCAAGGCACACAACCCATGTCAACCTTGGCTGTGATGGGGGTGTACTGTAAGGCTGGCTGCTGGGCCAATGCCCCTCAACCTGCTTTGGTGCTAGTCCTCACGCAGGATGGTCCTTGGTGTGGACCTACCAGGTAGGGTGCTACGGGCAGCCGGGCACCCACCTGGGAAAGTGGGACCATACCCCAAACTCTGGTCTGGCTCCAGTTTCTCCCCAGGACCTTTCTTTAGCAAAGATTTAAAGGAAATCTTTTGTGGGGCCTCTTGCAATCGCGTCTGTTCTGCTCCTGCATGGTGTTAGCCACAGCAGCCCCCTTGTGAGAGCCCAAAGGAGGGCTCTCTGCTCTCTGCAGCAAAGAAACAATGTCACAAAATTGAACGGAATTTCAAAAGTTTCATGGGATTCAGACACCTCCTGTCATCAGCTCTTCCTCCTAACCATCAGCCTTTATAGAAATCATTATTCTTTTAAAATTCTGTTTCATTCCTAGACCTTGTCCTGGGTCTCTGCTGCAGTCTCTGCGCGAGTCCTTGTCTTCTCTCTTAGCACCTAAGAGTTTTCACCCCTTCCAAGGTTAATTAATGAGGTTAAGTTTACGATGGTGCACAGTTCAAAGTATGAAAGGATCAAAGTAAGCAGTCCCTTTGGATGGTGTCTTTAAAATCTGGCTTTTGGTGCATCTGCCCCTAGAAGCCAGTGCAAGACAGAGACTTTCCTGACCCTTACATTGCATCTCAGGCTGCTTGTCATGCAACAACTTCTCAGAGAGCCTTTAAGCACATTTGTTATTCAAATAATATGTTGAATAAAAAGAGATGGCGATAAACTCCCAACTGACACGCGTGAACGTAGCACTGTATGTAAGAGTTATGGCATGATGCTGAGTGGATGGGCTTTCCAAAGTCTTACTGAAGTAACAGCGGAGAACATTATTAAATGCCTCCCATGTGATATACAATGGATATGTTTATAATAATACAGAATATAATATATGGCACACTGTCTGCTAATGTTCTGTTATCTGTTCCATTGCTGTAGTCTCAAATGCAAAGACTCTCTACATTCTTGTAGTAATTAAAGCAGTGATAGCAATAAGTCACCTTGTGACTTAACATATCTATGCCACGTTCACACTGATTGTTTTTATACATGTGAGAGCAGGGCCTGTCTCCTGGGGACCTGCGGAAGAACGGAAAGGGACAGCTTGTGCTGTAAACTTTGCCACCACACAGTGACAGCAAAGAGCTGAGGTCAAGTCCGGTCGCTGGTGGCTGGTGAAGTGGATGATATCAGCGTGTCAGATGGTATAAGGGAGGTTTTGCTGTCTGCCTTCAGATTAACATAAGTAGAGATATTATAAACAATATGTACTCTATTAAGTAGGTTTTAGAAGTGGATAGATGCTCAGTCTGAAGCTGGGATGTGGGACAAGGAAGACCTTTTTAATAAAAGCAAGGATGAGACTTACAAGACCTAATGCTCCAGTCCCCGACTGACAAATTTCCTTTCTCTGGTTCAGTGAATTTCAGTGGTTTGTGTTTTCAATATTGGTACTTCAAATATAGGTTTTCTACTTCTTTATAGCTGAACATATGAAGTACTTGGCAAATTCATCTTAAATTAGAATTGTTTCAAGTGAATTAAAACTACAGCTGGCAGTGACCCAATGGCTTATCAAGGAAATACTTGTGTGTGTCCTGCTGGAAAGTAGTAGAAAGACCTCTCTGTCCCCCAAAAGACCCCATCTTCTCTCCCTTGTCCTTTCCCTCTACTACACTTACTAGTTTTGCAAACAACCCCAGCATCAGTGGCATCAGGAACAGAGCGAGGGCTTCTTTCCGCTAGATGCTGGGCACCCTAAACCCTCTCAAATCTACATTTTGCAGTGCCTTTCATAGCCTGCCAAGATGAGGATGTTTCTACCATGATTAGTAATGCCTCGTAGTATTTTTATGGATATAAAATGCTGTGAAAGCCACCGTATGTTTTGCAAAGGTAGGTTAAGAAGGCAGAGTGCTTACCTTGTGGTGACCTCCCCCAGAATTACAATAGCACAGCCCTCCCTGGTATAAATCTGCTGGTCAAATGTTTTCTGTCTGCAACGCAATAAGCATCAGTGTAATTTACATTAAAGTAGCTGGTGATGAAATGTGCCTGAAACACAGACATGTTGGATGCAATGATCCCATGGGTCCCCATGGGAGCAGAGCGGTGCTGCCGTTGGCACAGACCCCGGCTGCAGGGCAGGACCCGGTCCTTCTTGCTTGTCTCCTCATCCTGTGCTTGTAAAACCCTTCGTGCAATAGGTACCCTGGTCTGTAACTGCTGTTCAGAGACTCTGTGGCAATACTAATAAATAACTCTGACAACTGGGCTATTTTAGATTTGCTTGGCTTGAATGTTATTTTTTATTATTATTATTATTTTTTAGCTTGGACCTTTTGTACAGCTGAATTGGAGAGTGAAGGACACTCCGTTCCTATCATAGCAGAGTAAACGTGCCGCTCTGATGAAATATTTAATTTTCTCTCTTTCCTTTCTTTCTGTGCTTTATATTTAACTTTTTCATTCACATTCTATTTCTAGTTATCTACATAAATAGAAACTATGTTTCGTGGTAAACGTTTATGATGTTCATAATTACACTGTCAACACATGATGAAATATAGTTATTTGTAGCAGCACCAAAATGCTTTGGCATTGCTAAGAACAATTTAGGATGTGCTGCCATCTAATGGCTTTGTTAACAACAGAGGAAATGTAAGAGTAAGCTTGGCTCATATTAGATTCAGAAAGAAAAATGAAAAGGTTTTCAGTTACAAGATGGAAAAGTGTGTTTAAATTACATTGCTGAAGAGAACTTGTGCAGACTTAACTCCTTTTTGATGGTTTGAGGTGCAGCGATCTTTCGCATGGCAGCTCTGGTCTGCTATGGGAGTGCATAAGTGCGTGCAGAGACACATTTGTACTTTACTGACATGTAATTTGAGGAATTCTTGAGCCTGTGTCATTAAATTTAATGCAGCTTCTTAAAACAAAAGTTCAACAACATTTTTGAATTCCAGCTTTTAGAGAGGTCTTCCTCTGACTGTGGTTTGACCTCTTTTAGTGGTAAAAGACAGTAAAATAATGCAGCCTGTGGCGCTCTGAAAAGGGGGAGTTTGTCAGGACCATCTCTCGCCTCCTCCACTGTGAAACCCCCTCACAAACAGCCTTTCTGATGCATTTTGCCATGATTTCTGCTCAGCACGGAAACCATACCGGCTCGCAGCAAGGCTTTGAATATTTCTGCTGGGCAAGCAGGTTTGTTTTCGCTGCCAGACAAACTTAGCCACTTTGGAGCCTGAGCCTCGATGGCCACAAGCTTCAGCAAAACAGCTGGTGCGTGGGGGAGCCCACTGGGACCATGCATGGAGAATCCCTCAGAGAGGGGACAACACTTCTGCTGTGCTTTGTACAATAGCAGGATTGCTGCTTCTGTAGTCGAATGGGAAAAAACAGCAAACGATTAACTATGAAAGTGTGTTCCCTTGCCTCCACAGCCCCAGCTCTGGCTCTGTTCCTGTCCACTGCTCTGTGGAGCTCCCCTGAACACACATGTGCGTCCCATTTCTCTCACTGGACCTATATTTGTCTTCCCCCAACCTCCTCCTGCCTGTCCCTGTGTGCCTGACCATGCTCTGGATGCTGCTTCGCTGGTGCTGCACCATCCCAGGAGCATCCAAGGGACACAGGGACTCTTGTGTGTGTGGTTGGCTGTGCACAAAGGGAGATCTTGGGGTAGAAGCAGCCCTGTGGCTGAAGTGGTGCTCCAGAGCATCTTCTCTCCATCTCTACACCACCCAGGGAGTGGCCTCACTTTTAGAATTGTTCCTTAATCAATTTATGCGGATTATCATTTGTTAAACCATCCCTTGGAGCATCACTCAGCAGCCCCATAGAGTACTAAATGCACAGCACAGTGCAACTGTCCAAGCAGTGTTGCAGTTTATTTAACCCTTTGTATCCCCCTCAACGGCCCCAGGAGGAGTGGGGAATGTTAACTTCTCCTTCCTGTTGCATTTTGTTAGTGGCAGTCATGCATGCATGTCTGATATCCGGAACGCATAAATTGAAGATGCTCTTAAAAACCAGCATGTACCTCATCTATTATGGTTCACATTTCAAGCTTAACTGAAGGGAAGGTGGGGGCGGGAAGGGTATGACTGAATAAAAACGCAATAGTTACAGAAATAGCCATGTTTGAAGTGGCCCAACTGGGTAAAAGTTCTAGCTATGAGATTAAATTTCTTAATTCCCTTAAGGTTTGAAGAGCTAAATATGCATTCAAATTCTCTGACATAAACAGCTAATGAATTTATTCAAAGTTTTAAAAAAACCCCACCAGAATAGTGTGCTTAAGTTACCTATGCACTCTGTGAGTGCAAATGAGTCGAGTTAAATTACTAAAACGCTCGTAAGCATATGAAAATTATTCTGTCAGTGTCCAATAGAGTGCATCCCTAGTTAATGCTAGAGCCCCCTGATTGATCAGCGCTATGGACTTGTTCCTCGGGGGAAATGAAATCCTGCACAGCCTTTAAAGAAGTAACTGCTGGCAGTAGAAAAGTCACTTTGGAAATATGCACAAGGCAGTTATATATAGTAAAGAAAACTGTTCTCTGCCCTGGGTGTAGGGAAGGCACATACAAAAGGGAAGTCTATCGTCTCTGCAGTAAGAGGATCAGTGAACAAGAAGCACAGACTGGAGTTTGTCAGTGTGGGCAAGGTTTCCAGTTAAGAGTGAGCTGCAACTCTCCAGGCATAACCTATTCCTACCAGCCTGCTTGCCTGAACCCTAGGCTGAGCCCTCGGACAAGAGGCTTCTGGCACATTGCACGTACATTTTTTTTCTTCCCAGCTTCTTAAAGCTTGCAGTTGGTAATCCTGGTCTCGGATCACCCTTGCTCCTAATTGATTTGCACCCAAGGTCACTTTGGCTTAGGACCTGCATACCCAATGGTCACAGTGTTGTTATAAGAGTGATTTATCCTCCTATACCCAAATGAGCTCTCTATCCCAGTGTCAGTTGGTGCGCGCACAACTGGGAAATTCAATTTTTCACTCAGATGCTGAAATTCCACGAGGGACAGAGCTCTGTTAAATCTCATGTAACTTTGATCATTTCAAATGAAATGTCAGTTGCCAACAGGAGGTCAAAGGAAGTCATTTAAAGTGATTGTTTGTAAAGGAAGCTATCAGTTAGGGTTTAATGCATTTGGCCTATTCTGAACTTTAAAACAGGATCTTAAATCGCTTTTAGGTTGGTCTTCCTCTGCGCTGATTCCAGCAAGCACAGTGTTGCTGTTCAAATGTAGCAACTGTTTTAGTAATTAGTTTTTTAAAATCTACCCAAAAAGGCTTGTACAGTATAACAGCAGTTAGGGCCATGGTAAGCTATTTCAGGAGGAAAAGCCAAGTTTTGTGCAAGGGGATTTTTTCAGTATGGAAGAGACAGGGAAAGGTGGGAGAAATGGCTTTTCTGTTTCTGTTGCAGAGATAAGGCAGCAGGAATTATTCTGGAAGGCTTAATCTCAAATAAAAAATGTAATGCCACCTAGTAAGGCCTGCCCTTTTCACCGCTTAGCAGCTCATTTGTAGCTAGCTTTAGCATTGATTGATTTGAACCCAATCCTAATTTAATGCAATAGAATTAGCAACTCTATGTTTTCCTACCTGTGAATGCTGTTGCTCCCTTGGTGTATTTTGCCTTGCTCTTCCTATCCAACTGTGCCTGTGCAATGGAAAACCCTCTCCTGCAATCAGGCTCCCATTCACTTAAAGCCAATTTCTCACTCAACAGACCACGTAATGACAGTCACTGCAGACAGCGGCCCTTTCTGAGGAAAGCGAACATTAAAAATGCACAGGGAAATCTCCGTTCAGCAAAAGTCATCAAAACTTCTGCTTACAACCTAGAACACTCCGTTGTCAACAGCTTCTCTTGGACAGATACGTGGCTGCTGGCTCTTACTGTATCCTGTCTGCTTGGTTCTCACCCACACCCACGCAGAAATGTCATCAACAGAACGCGCATTTGCTAAATCTGACAATACTGATGTGCTGAGCTGATGAATTAGTTATAAGTGACTTCTTGACTAAGTTGGTATCCCAAACATAGACCTCAGCAGTTCTTGGCATGAAGAGCGCCTTTCCTCAGGCAGCTGGGCTAAAGCTAAGCTCACATCAGTTTAATCTCTGTGTCCCTTTTAGAAAGAAATTTGTTCATCCAGCCCATCTGTTTGCTCACCTTACCTTGACCATGTTCTCCACATTATCTACCCATGCACAGCTTGTGCCTGGAGTCCCTGTAACAAGGTCTTAGTCTCTCCTTCCTATCCCCTCCCTTTGCATTGCACTGACATATGGGAATGCTGTTTGGGTGCTGTGCAAATCCACATGTGGTGAAATTAAGACATTGGCTTTTTCTCAGCTGTCTGTTTCTGGCAGCTGGTCCTTCAGAGCAGTGTGCTAATGGGGCACGTCGATAAAAATGAATGAGTGCGAGGAAAAGATGAGGAGAACTTCTGCGAAACCTGCAATGTCTCTGAGTATAAGAGAGGCACTGTGGGAAAGACCTTACAATTTTGTCATTGGAGCCTTTCTGAAGCAGAGCCAGCCACAGCTCACAGCCAGAAAGCAAGCTGGGTCTGAAAGTTGGCACAGCTGTTGGTTCACTTTTGGTCTCTGTCTGAAGCTGAGGGGCTGTGAATGCTGCTGAAGGCAGAGCTTTCCTTCCCACCACTGCAGCTGGAGGATTGCAGTGGTTCTTGGTGATGGGTGAGGGAGTGAAAAGTGGGCTGGGTGGAAAGCTGGGCTGCTGGGATGCACTGGTTGGGACTGTGTCATGGGGGGAAGGAGGTCATTCCCATCTCTGCTTCCCAACCACAAGCAACCGCTTTGAAGCAGATGAGGAGGTCCTGTGGGGGAGATGGTTCCCCATCTGGTGGTTTCTTTGCCATGGGGCTGCAAAGCAGCATCCCTGACCAGCCTGAGCACTTCCCTTGGCACTTCATGTGAGGGCAGATGCCACCAGCAGCTTATTGGCAACCCCCAGCCCATCATTGAAGGGACAAAGGAAACGATGATATTGTCATAGAGATTTTCATACATGGAGTCCCACAGCAGTGGGCAGGAGGCTCGTAGGGTGTTCCCAATGAAATCACGTTTATTTAACTTTGACATTTTCATAGAGTTGTGGAGGAAAAAAAATAAATTCATCCATGTTGTATTCAGTCCCAATTTATTGCTTTTGTCTGTGTTTCCAGGGTTTTTTTTTATTTTCTAGGGTGAGAGAAACGACTTTGAAGGCTTATGTATTTCCCTCTTTTTACATGCCTTGTTGTCCTCGCAGATGCTAGAATACAATGATCAGTTTTCCACTGCTGTTGTGCCCAGTTGAGCCTGTGTGTCTCATCCTCATGCATAAATTTTGTCATGCATGGGTTTATTGCACCTCCCTTTCTCTCCTCTGATCCAGCTGTGGTCTTTGTAGCTCAATCAGATATGCACACCCTGGACGTTTGCATGGATCCAAATATTTCGAATAAGAAAATTTTGGGTTACATGTTCTTCCAATTTGCTCATAAATTAACGCTGGAAAACTTTGCTGGAATGTCAGGCTGGCCGTGTTCTTATAAAGCAGTCCTCCTGCAAGTGTAGGTTGTTATATATGCTTTATATTATCATATGGTTCAACCTATAGCTTGGAAGTTCTTCCTTTTTGTCTTACTCCTTCTCTCAGCCTTCTTGGCTTGGCTGTGGCCAGCGGGGGTGTAGGCTCTCACTGGTGTGATGTCCCCCCGACCCAAAGCCACAGGATCAGCAGCATCCCAGAGCCTCCATCAGGCAGCTGGTACTACTGAAAATGATCGTCTTGTGTTTTTTCCTTCCCCTGCTCACTTGTGACTTAGTTCAAAGTCTTAATTTTTCAGAGCAACAAAATCCCCGTAGGGTCTTTCTTGCATGAGTAAAATTGCTGCTGGTCATTTCCCACTTATGGCTCTTTTTGCCATATTTTGACCTTGTTCAGCCTTAAGCTTTTTATTTTAACCCAGAAATACTGAGGGAGAAAAGTGGTGTTAACCAGGTCTACTTTATTCATACTTAGGAATTATTGCTATCTTGCTGCACTAATGATGGCCGTTTTGTATGAGATATGGTATATTTCTGAGACATCCACACAACCAACTACCTTTTGGTCCAAAGGTTAGCCCAAAACTGCTACCAAATACTGGCTTGCAATCTGTGTGCATGGACATGAATGAGTTTGGGGTCTGGTTGGGACACCCCCTGGGTAGTTTAGATCTGGTCTTCAAAACTGCATTGCCTAAACTGTGTTAGAGGACATTTTGTCTCTGCTCTGCAGTGCCAAGGTTTTCTGGTTTGGTCTGTGTTTTGCTGTTTCCCTTAGCATGACGTTGCTCACTCGAACTGACAACCTGACTTTGCTGTCCCCACATGTCTACCTATCTGCAAGTAGTTGTGGTGGGACTTCATCAGTGTGGCTCCTACGTTACGCAGATTCAGTTTTCATTTTCTCCAGTGGCTGCAGACAATTTGGACAATTGGCCAGAAAAAGGAGCGGAATATATGTGTACCAGCCACAAACAGGGTAAGTACAGCTGAAGGCATGAAGGTCTGTGAGCTCTTTTAACGCAGTCTTCTCCTGGGAGTTACAAACCAGTGGAAAAAATATTTCAAATTTTGGGCTCTTGTTAGAGTAACAGGCAGCCGTAGCAGTTCCCAACATGCTTTTTTGGCTGTTTAAAATAACTCATGGGTTTGACAGTCTGTGGCATACATCCAGTTAAAAGTCAACTCGATTCTGCTTTGGTAGAAGTCTAAGTAGGAGCTTTGCCATTGATTTCCACAACGGCAGAAACCAGCCCTGACATTTGTCACCTTGTTAGTAACATACCTCCCATGGCGCTTCTTGCTGGAAACATTCAAGAAATCTCTCCATTACAAACAAACATGGCCTGAAGTGGGGCCACAAGACCTGAGCAGTGGTGCTGTGAAGACCACAGCTATCCAGCTACTCATATAACTGTCCGTAGAACAGAAAGCGACACATTCCTCATGAAAACGGGACTGGGACAACCCTGAACGTACAGAGCAGTGATTGTAGCTGGGCCAGGAGGATAGATAGCAATACATATATGTATATAATTCGTCACCAGAGTGCACGTTTTGGAAGCAAAAGGATTTCATGTCAGGAAAGGCATGCTTGCCACTCTATATTTCAGCTGTGAAGGTCTAACCCGAGCTTTGGCAGCATCTGGGTGTTAGATATACCTCGGGCTTTGTCAGCACAAGATATCATCGCACGACACATGCTCAATGTCCAAATTATTTTACTGAGAGTGGTAAAGACTGCAGTAAATCAGGAGCAACTGAAGAATAAGTGTGTATGAACTAGTTTACCAGTTTTTTGCGCTGTTAATGATTACCCACCCTTCATTACGGAGCAGGACAAGTAGCATAGCTGGCATATCTATACTTAGCTAACGAAAGGCATTCACTTCTGTTCAGACTGAATTGCTCATGGGAGAAGGTGCTGTTATACCTTAATCATGTCCGCTGTGGAGTGGCTGATGGCACTAGTCCCCTGGGTGGGACACCTGCCCATATCATGGGTAGGATGCTGTACTGGGCAATTGTCACTCCATCTCTAAGCCAGTGCTGCTGTGGGCAAGGAGGCACTGATGCCAACCCGGGCATGGGGGTGGAAAGCCTGAGATGGATGGGTGGGTGGAAAGACAAAGCGGAAAAAGGGTTGGAGGAGAAGGCAGCAGGCCTAGGAACTAAAGGCTTAGAGGTCAGGGTCGTCTCGTGCAAACCACACATCTAAGAGAAGTTGGGAGACTTCAGTGGCTAAGGAGAGATGTCAGATGGACACTCCTCAAACATTTCTTCTCTGCAGGAGGCAGCTGGCTGGCGATGGAACCGACTTCAGCCAATGGTCACGCTGTCTAAAATCAGGGCAGGTACTGAACAAACAGAGGAACCCTTCTGAGCTGCTCCTTGGCTGCTCTTTTGGTACTGGCCCGAGCCCTGGAAGAGAATCTGGAGGGATCCCTCACCAAAAGAGGCAGAGGATGCCAGGGCAGCGAGGCCACGCTGATGCATTGCTCTGCTGGTTTCTGTGCTGTGCCTGCTCGCACCGCATCTGACAGCCTGTTTGCTTCTACAGGCCACTTGGCTTGGAAATGCCTTCTCCCAAGTGTAATATCTCATGCACATGCTTGTAATTCATTGAAACCCCCTTTGCTCTCGTGGCAACTAGCCACCTAGATGTATTTAATCCAAAAATAAGTGTTGCAGATTATAAATAGCTCCTGCACACACTACGAACATATTCCAAGGAAATATTTGGACACGCTGCCTGAAGGAAGAGTCAGTAAGGAAAGGCAGCTTGGTTCAGCTAAGTGCCAAGGTATGGACTGCTAATTTCCCTTGTTGTTTAGGAAAAATGAGTTGCTGCCAAGGTTGTTCCTTTGTTTGCTCTTTTTTTCTAACAATTACTTTTTATGCAGGAAAATATTTGACCTAACATTGGTAAGTAATAGGTGCAGAGTCATAATATAAAACCACTTCATTTTCTGGAAGATTGAAATCACCCTCACCTGTTTGAGAAATCAAAGTAAATATCGTTCAACAGATATTTGTCTTTTCTACATGATTTTTTGAGTTTGGTTTTGTTTTTTTGGTTTTGGTTGTTTTTTTGTTTTGTTTTTTTGGCTGAACCATAGACCTGGAAAATCTATTACTTGATACATAGCAAAAAACCAGAAATACAGCTTGCTGGCTGCAAAGGATCATTTGGAATTAGAAGAACAAAGTAACTTAATTCTCCAGTGTTTTGGTCCTTCCAGACCTCTGTTGGAGATGCTGAACATTGTTAAACACTTTAATAGAGCTGATTGACTTATTTTGTTTTTCAGGAGTACTTGGATCCCTGTTATCACAGTGTCCTGAGGTCTTAAAGATCTCACTCTGTATCACCTTGAGGACACCTGGAAAGTGTACGTCATTAATCACCAGGCGATGTCAGTGACTTGTGGGGTCAGATAGCAGGGGGCATGAAGGGACTGAGGCCCAGATCCTAGAAGGTCTTGGCATGTCTAATGCCTGCTGTCTTCCCTGGCAATGCAGAGCCCCTGTGGCTTTGAGGGTCTGCACCCATGTGGCTTACCTGCTGCCTGGGAGGGAGCACGTACCTGGACCCAGATCTCTCCATTCCTGGGGCTGTATGGAGACCAGCACCCCCTGCATTCACTGTTGCTGGTGAGTCCATCAGCTGAGCTCTTTGCATTAATTTTATAGTGGTCACCCAAGCTGTGAGCATCACTGATGGAAACTCGTAGTGACTGGCGAGGGTGGCACTGGTACCAACAGGGCTGCCCAGCACGGCCTCCCTGTCCGCAGAGCCGCAAGGGGAAGAAGGATGTCTGGTTTCAGCCTGCGTTCACTCGCAGTTGTGTCCGGTGCAAATGCCTGCAGAAGGCAACCCAAAAGGTATAAAAGACATGCTCTGGAGCAGGGCAAAACCCTTCACAGCGGCTGCTAGCCTGCTGCAGGCTCTTGCTGCATCCCATTGGCGCACTGGGCAGCGGAGGTCAGACAGGAGCCCATGAGTTTTCTGTGTTTTGAGCTACTGCAGACACTGTTCTGAGTTGCTATCGCATCTTCGCATAGCAATGTAGATACGCGGATGTAGGGTGGAAGCAGAACTGTGGGTTTTGTCTCCAGAAATGCCTTTCTCCTCGATTTAATCTGACTGTTGCTATGAAGTTGTGCAATTGGTACAGGTGACAAGAGGAGCAGAAGTCAGATGGCTTCAGCAAGTGTTGGTGCTTGGGTGAGTGTATAAGGATTAGTGTGAGGAATTTTGGAAAATCTTTCTAGCAAGATTCAAGACATGCAGAAGATCAAGCCCTGACTACTTGTAATATTAAAGGACCTGCAAAGGGGTAAATGTGAAAAGGAATGTCTCTTAGATTCATTGGTGTAAAGCTGTAATTTCTTGCTGAGACCAATCGGTCTTTTAATGATAGACAAGGATTAGGACATTTTTAGCCTGAAGTCAAACCAGATGTAAATTGCTTGTTTTGGATAGAAAGGTCCTTCTCAAGGCAAAATTTTGTATTTATCTTAACAATTAACATTTCAGTAAATGGACATCTGAATGTGGATTTTCCCCTTTTCTGGCAAGAAAATTATCTTTCCCAACATGCTCCGTTTGCTTCCTGCCTGTGCTTGACAAACTTTGAAGTCTTCCACATCCATCATTGATCACTAAAGGTCAGCGCTTTGCAAGCTCAAAATGATAGATTTTTTTTTTTCCTGTCACTGATTTTCTTCCCTACAAATGTCCCATGGCGTTGCCTTAAGCTTCTTCGTCTTTGGCCATCCACCATAGGGCCAGATGCAGAACCGTTGCTCTTGAAATAGGCACTGAAAGTTTTGAGTAACTTCTTACGTTTTTCATACAGACATCAGCAGAATTACACAGCGTTCACTGCTGAACATGGTGGGTGCCTGGAGATTCGTTTTCCTGCAATGAATCTGCCAGAGCCTATTTCTGAGTAATTTATCGTTCATTTGTCAAGAGTGGTCAGTCCTCATAGAAAACAGTCTTTTATCTCTGACACAACCAGCATGGCTTTAATGGGAAGGGACTCTTTAACCGAGACAGTTTAAAAACACTTGCCTTTTGACCCCTTTCTTTGAGATGTGATTGAATGTGTGGAGTGTTTTTGCAAGGAGTGCAGAATAAATAAGCAGTGAGCGAGCTGTCACAAGCTGTGGAGTGAAGGTCGTATTCTTCTTTTTTTCATTTGTGTTTTGCCAGATTAACTTCAATGAAATGGGTGACTGGTCTGAATTGAGCCCATTTCTGTGATGAGTTACATGTGTTGCACCAAAGGGCAGAGTGAAACTCCAGTAAAAGCTGCCTGATTTAGAAGGAAATCGGAGGGGAAAAAAATGTATCAGTACTAATAAGGTGACAAAAGCAGTGTGCAGGAGATGAAAAGCGTGAAACATACTGTTATTTCCATGGCAGGGGGAACTGCACCATCACTGCAAAGCTGCTGCTTCCACTGTCACACCAGGGTGATCATCAGTTTAAATAACCTGCCTCAGTCTGCGAGTGGAGGGCTTTTAAGTTTGGGTAAACTCCATTAGCCCACTTATAAATTACATGCAACTTAAAACATTTCTTCATCAGCAGATTTATAGGTAAGGGTTGGGGAGGGTGTGCGTGCATGTGTGTGTGTCCTGGCTTTTCCAAGGAGGGCAGGTGCAATTAGCACCCCAGGAGAGGCAGGTCTCAAAGTCAGTGTCATACCCATATGCTTCTCAAGCCTCCCTACACCCAGCTTGGCCCATAACTGTATGAACAAGGGCTCCATAACTATATGAACAAGGGCTTTGCGATCTCCAAGAGCGCTTGAAAACTTTGGGACTTCCATCCAGTCGTGTCCGCGTAAATGCATCTGTCACCGGGGAGTGCCCGTGGCTCTGCGGGGGCTCGAGCCAAAGAAAACACAGCTGGGGGGAGATGCCACAGCAGGGGCACGTGTGCGCAGTCTCCGGGCTGCATTTGCTTTGGCACGGGCTCCAAGGATTGCCGAGCAGCGTGCGGGCTGCTCTCCTCCCCCCTGTGTCACAGACCTTCCTCAGCATCCCTGCGTAGCTTCGGATACGGGCAGCACTTTCAAGCTAAGACGCTAAGGCGAGCCGTGGAAAAGCAGCTTTTCCACAGGTGTAACCACAGCTACCTGGGCTCCTTTGGGCTGTGTAAAGCTGTATCTGCAAACCGGCTGCAGAGTGAGGTAATTTTCCCCTCTCTGCAGGTGGGATGGCAGGCTGCAGGAGGCTCCGTGTGCAGGGACCAGACCGTGGCAGATTCCTGGCCTTACTGCCACTCGCTGTGAACGGGTCCGTGACGGTGAAATTTTGGTTCAGCAGCTCTGGAAGAACACAATGAAATAAGCACTGCAGCGTGCAGTATTCCTCAAAGAAATCCGGAAAATACAGTTACGTATTCTATAGTGTGAAATATCAATTTCTATACATAACAAATATATTTTGCACTTTTAAAGATTTATATTTTATATTTCAATACTGTCATCAGGGTCAAATTTTGCCCCTAAAATAAATACCTTAGACTTTACATAAGCAAACCTGACCAAAGGTGGGAAAGAAGAGATTAGGTCATGTTGTAGACAGCATGCTGAGGTTCAGAGATTAGGACCCACATGCTTAGACGTATTTAGATTATGGAAGGTCTGGGCCTACGTCAATTACCCAAGGTCATGCAAGCAGTTTGAGGCCAAGGACATAATTGGAAGCATTTTCTCTGCTGTTTTGCTTGCTCGTATGCATGGGAATTACATGTGTGCGTGTGTGTGAGCATGTTGAAAAACACATTCTTGGACAGTTGCATCATCCATTCTCTGCTGATGTCTTCTACATATGTGGCTTGACGCCTTACTCACTGGAACATCTTTCCTAGCATTTGCAAACCATTGAATGAAACTGCGACATCTTTGTTCTATAAGCAGTATTCCATACTCCAAAATAAAGGCTTGTTGATTAACCACTTGTAATTAAAACCAACCAACCAAACAAAACACCCTTTTGTAAATTTTGTTGTAAATTTTTAGTTAACTCAGATCTTTCACTAAGGTCTCCTCTTGCTCAAGCCTTTAAGTTCATTCTCTGCACTTCTCAGCATGCAGTTTTCAAAGACAGCCCCCCCATCTTGCTGGGGATCCATCATGATCCAAAATGGGGATGGGGGACTGTCAGCATCTGGACATTTATGAGCTGTTTTGGTGGCAAGCATATGCAACTATCTTGAGTGTTGCACTTCCTTTGCCACCAACTTGCATGCTAAAACTGGCCTTCCACAGCTTTTTTGAATCAAAGGACCACCTAATTTGTTTGGGAAAAAAAGAAAGGAATACTTCTCAAAGCCACCTTCCTCTGTGCTGCCACCATGATGCGTGTTTGCCAAAAAAAAAAGAGTGCTCAAATTTTACTTCAATGTGTATCATCGGGTCTAGTTTCCCACTTACTCCGTTTCTTGTGTGCGCATGTGGGAACTGTGTGGGTATTTGTGTGTGTCGGTGGTTAAAAACTGATTTCTCAATCAGTGACCTTCCAAAGCCTTCCTCACCACCCAGAGCCTCTATAGCACGGCACTGCCATGGGATGATCATCACAGGAGTAATTGCTACTTTAGATGGGAAGCCTCATAAACCTCAGAAGCACAGGGACTTTGTTCTAACCATTACAAAGGCTGGGCAGAAGGCATCTGTTTATCTTGCTGTCCATGCGCTTAGAGCGATGGCCCAGGCCTTGTCAAAGGAGCCCGGACTGACAAGAAGCACATACGCACCTCAGAAGCTGATGGTGTTTGATAGCCAAGATGCCATGGAAGACTTCACATTCTTCAGCTCTAATCTCTTATAACAAAATGGAATTTAAACCTAACCCTTGAGAAAATAAGTCAGCTCTGGTTAGTGTCATGCCATGTCCCATGTATCGGTCAGGATTTTCTTTTGGTGGATTAGAGCTATTGTTTACCTATTTTCTGCTTGGTCAGCAGTGCTATTGTTTTAGCTGATATTTTTCAAAGTTGTTTATTTTTGCTACTAATCTAAGATGAGCCCTGTAATTATCTGTGAAATGGAGGAAGCAGTCTGGGGCGATTCCTTTCTGTAGCTGTGATGCTCTCTGGAGGCAATGCCTCATGGTCACCATTGCATGTTTTCCGAGGCTTTTTCCATGGCTATTTTAAAAACAATTGCATCCCATTTCAACTACCTTGGTCCTGCATTAACATGTTTTACTAAAAAGCCCTCTGACAGAAAGCAGAGACTGTTTGTCTCCTAGATGGATTAAGTGCCATAAGAGTGTTTGTGATGAGAAGCTTTTTCCCCCACCTCAGTATTTTTATTTAATGCATGTTTTGTGGCATATTTCATATGTTGTGCCCCTGAAGTAAGATAACACCTTGTACCTGCTAGGAAAAATAAATAAAATATTTTCACTTGCGCAGTTTCTCATCTTTTCAAGACACAACAACAGGATGACCAAAACACAGGTAAGAGGCATAACCGCCTTCCCGCATTTTTTTAGCCCTTCTTCTCCTCGCCCTGTGCTCTTTGCCACACAAACATACCTGTGTGCTGCTGTGACCATGCCATTGTATTCTCAGTATCCATTCCTACTTCTTTCCTGCTCAGACACATGCTTTCCTGGCTGCTCTACCATCCTCTTTCAGGTTGTAATACCTGTTTAGACCTGGGCAGACCTCAGCCCCTGCTGCAAGGTTCCCTGACATTTCTTCAGCTCCTTTCTCTTTCCTGGTTTTCCTCTGCTTCTTCTCATTTCTTCTTTTTCTGCCCTTTCTCTCACTTCCTTCCTGTCCCAGATCTGCGTCCTGTGGACCCATGGATCATCTCTGACAGCTTTGGCTTTCACTCTTTTCCTTTGCTCTGCCTATTTATTCCTTGCTTCACACAGCCTTTTAAAGACCAGGAAACTCCGTTAATCACAGAAAAGTTAGGAAGAAACTCCACTTCTCTCTAGGTAACTAGATATACCTGAACAGGTTCAGTCTGGGCATTCACCTGGAAGAGAACCCAGTTGACAAATGACCAGCACAAGCCCTTCCAAATCCAAAAAGTATCCTAGGCCCAAGATGTTCTCAAAAACTTCTGTTTTCTTTTTGTTTACACCTTCAGTCCTGCTCTGATCTCCCCAAACATGTCAATGCCAACAGCTGGAGATCTGGTGGAGTTGCCACCAAGGCACTTGATGCAAACACTATGCTGTAGTGGGATTAAGGCTATTTACAATAACTGGTTACTTGCTGTTTAATTGAAGCAGATGGAAAATGCACTGATGAAAACGTTGGTTGTAAATGGATTAAGAAAAATCTCTGTGTGTTTGTACTGAGCCTAATACAACATCTCTGATGGAGGTCTATGAATAGTAGGATAATACAATAACTGCTCAAGATCTTGTAAGCTTTTCATGGATGCAAATGACTTCAGTGTATTTCTCATTTTTTTTTCTGTACGCCCTTCTCCTCCTGTTCCGCAGTGTGCAGAAGTTGTGCCTTTCCACTACGGAAATGGGCTTCAGAAAGAGCCTCTTTGGGGGTGGTGATCCGAGTTTGCTTCTGAGCTATACCAGTTGCTAGTAAAATCCAGAAAAGGAACTTGAATTTGTATTATTAATCCACATCATTATGAATGAACTGCAGGAAACAATGCATCTTCCTACATAAACAATATAAATAAAACTTCTGATAAGCACTTTACTACATTGAATTCCTCATTCTTTTCTTTGAGAGCATTCCAAAATTTAGTGCGCAGCTTAATCAACTTCATACGTGCTTGAGTTGGGTAAGTCAAAACTAACATGACCCTGCAAAAGGAAAAGCATCCCTCGCACGAGAGAGCACATTCTGCTTATTTACTATATGTGAAAACAGCCCCAGATCATTCCTGCCCTGAGGCAACATGAACATTTCAGTGTTTCCTTAACCACCGCCACCCTTCAACACTTTCCAGAAAGCAAGCCGTCTTCCCAGGGTGGCCCTGGCCGCACAGTCATTAAAGCTGAGATGGAGCTGATGAAGCAAAATGATGAAACCCTCAACTTTAATGTATTCAGCGGTGATAGGGTCACCAACTGCAAATTATGGATGTTGTTGCATGGTGCTGTTAACCTCTCTGTTCTATCTACTGTTGATCACACTTAATTTCTTTCATATCTAAAACTTCAGGGCCTGCTTTGGCAAAGAGTTGAGTACAGGATTAGCTTCACCTGCAGGTTACCTTGTTTAAATTAGCAAGGCTGTTTGCATGAGTTAAATGAAAACATACGTAAGCTGCTGTAGTATTTTTAATTAAAAAGATAGTACAGTGTGCTGATACAGTGCTATGTGGGTGGCAGGCACTAAAGAAAAGGCAGAGAGCTGAGTTAAGCAATTCAGGTAGTGAATCATATCTGCAGTGAATGGCAAAAGTTCTGGGGGAAAAAAACCCACATTTTGGGGGAGCATACTCATGCTCTATAGGGATCCTTTGAAAATCAGAGTCCTTCTTAAGTCATGACACTTGGGTCTGGCTTGGAAATCATCCAAAGGATTCCGACTCTGTGCTTGGGTATGATTAAATTTCTTTTAAAAATTGAGCTTTTTGGAGGGACTGTGACCACTTCTGGAATGTGGTAAATTAAATCCTTTGTTATCTATAGACAGACATTGCAGGGGTTACAGCAGTGCAAACCTCTCTTCGTTTCAGACCTTGTCACTGGATACTTTCCACTTGGGGCGGGAGGGTGAAGAACACAACGTGGAGACAGGTGTCTCCTGAGCGCCTGGTTCCAAGCACGCAGGACCTGCTTTTGTTCCTGTTATCTCCAAATCCGGAGCGGCTGTGTGAGAGAGATGAGGGCTTAGCCCTGCAAGAAACACTCCCAGTTTTCACTGGCTTCAAGACAGCAAGTCCTGTCTTTGCTTACTCATTATTTGTATAAAGGAATAGCAGTACTTACAAAGAATAAACAACTCAAACATCCTCTCAACGGCAAAAGCAAAACCAAAAAAAAAAAAAAAATCTGCCATGCAGAACTCTCTTGCTTAACTGAGCACGGAAATAGAGAAAATGAATGTGCAGCGGCACCTAGAGCAGAGAAATACCTTGAAGTCGGCAGTTCACAGCACGAACAGCAGAACGTGGTGACAGCAGATGCTGCGCAAGAGAGGGAAACTTTCTGACAAGCCCCAGAGTTTCCCAAGTAAGAGTCCATCTGTCATAAGCCTTCTTCTGGGTACCGGACAACATAGCAAGGGACTTAACAGCTTAATCATAGCTGATTATTATATGGGGATCTGCACTGTTTATTTATTTATTTATTTTACTATTAGGGGCTTCCTGTTACAGACAGGGGAAACTGAGACACAGAGCAGTGAAGTGACTTACTCAAAAGTTATCTGTGGCACAGCAAAAAGTAGAAGGGAGGGTTCCTTGAGTCCTCTTACACACCTTTTTTTCTTCTGTGCTGGTTTAGTAGAGGAGTTACAGTTTGCTACTTGCGCATCCCTGACTTTTCTGTAATAATATTTAGATACGGACTGTTGCTCACATGATTTTTCTGGCTGTAAAATGTATTTATACTACAGGTGAAAGTGCTAGTAAGGCTGATTTGCACACCCTCATTTCCCTGGGGCCTCTCATACTGGTAGGAAGTTCTGTGGTGATCAAAGCCAATGTGTTGGCCAAACACTTTGCAAAGGCATCGTCGTTTTGCAGGTTTGCTCCTCTGGTCCCAGGCAGTTAAACTGTGAAAACAGGATACGGTACAGAGGGCCAGACCTGATGCGCTGCTTTGCCAAAGCCTGTTGTCGTTAATCTCCTTTTTATGAATGGCGGGGAAGCGGCAGCCGTACGCAAGGATAAACAACCGTCGCAGCAGAGATGCTTTGAACTGCCCTGTTCCTTTGGGAAAGAGATCCAAGATAAAGCCGAATCTGGAAAGCATCAGTGATGGTGCACCGAGAGCCGCCGGTCACCCCCACGGCTTCGGACCTTTCTATCACTTTCTGCCCCGCTCACCCTGGGGCGGGCACCCCCGGACCTGTCCCCGGGCAGCCAAGGAGGGGGGGCTGGAGGGGACCAGGGGGGTAGACTGCTGTCCCCTCACCCCCGCCGCACATCTGCCGGCCTCGCCCCGCCCCGCCGCGGGGGCCGCATCTGCCGGCACATCTGGGCTGGGCGCGGGGGCCC